>CM065124.1:33342570-33550070 GCA_033026305.1 Cirrhinus molitorella | reverse complement strand
ATGATATTACACATAGCAATGATGGAACAGCCGCATTGACAAAGATTAACTGCACTCACTCTCAGTGCGCTGCTGCCAATCAGCATGCTGCGGATACCGTCGCTCAAATTTGGCCGCGTCTACCGATGTGGCAAGTTCGTCTTCATCGTAGCTCTTTTTGTTATCCTGCTGATGAACACTCACAACCTGTTCGCCTCTTTCCAGAGGAACGAACTCACCGACCGGCGATTCATCGGCCTCAACAAGTGTCCGGCCTGCTTTGGCACTAGCTGGTGCCGCAAGTTCATGAACAGCCAGGTGACCTTCGAAATGTGGGGTCGCCTGCGATTCCTAGACTTTTTTAACGTAAAAAACGTTTACTTTGCTCAATACGGAGAACCCAGAGAAGGAACGCGCAGGGTCGTGCTCAAACGCCTGGGCTCCAACCAAGAGCTCGCAGAGATTGATCAGAAGATCTGCAAACGTGCCACTGGAAGACCTCGCTGCGACCTCATTCAGGGTATGTACAAAACGGAGTTTGCCCGACTTAACGGGGACGTAAGGCTGCTGACCCCAGAGGTGGTGGAGGGCTGGTCGGATCTAGTGCACTGCCCCTCGCAGAGGCTTCTGGACCGCGTCGTCAGGAGGTACGCGGAGACCAAGGACTCTGGAAGCTTCCTGCTGAAGAACCTTAAGGACACGGAACGAATGCAGCTGTTGATGACGCTGGCGTTCAACCCTGAGCCGCTTGTGCTGCAGGTAATCACACACTAGCTGATAAAACATCATCTACAAAATGCATTTTCAAGTGGCTGAATCCTTCTTTTGATGCTGAAGCACTGTGTCTGATGCCCGCTTGGAAGTTAAAGGGATTAACGGTGCATCTTTGCATATTTTAAAGTTCTGCACAAGGCTATGTAAATAATAGATACTTTGTGTCTGTCGGTGGTCACTTAGAGATTTCTCTGCTTTGGGCAACTGCGTGCTTGTCCTGAAGAATTCCTTCAGACATAAATCATGGGCATTTGTTATTCCATAAACTAATTTTATGAAGTTCACAAACACAGAGGTGGTGCATTGTTCTGGAAGTTTTGTGTGTGTGTGTGTGTGTGTGTGTGTGTGTGTGTGTCTAAAACACTTTTAGTATGACAAACATTTTCAACTGAAGGGTGTGGAATGTTGACAAAAATATGTACTTTATATGTTCTGGGATTTTGTCGAAAGCGATAATTAGATGATGAATGATTATGTTTTTTGCCATGGTAAATTGGCTGGTTTAGGCCTGTTGTGGACTTTCAAGACTCTTGAATCTTTTCATAGTTGTCAAATTCTGTGTGACGGTTAGTTTACAACAGTGACATAAATTAACTTTTCCCATAAAGGAGTGATATTTGCCCCATTAAATTGATTTATGGCATTTTTACTTTTATAATGGCAAACATGTTGTCATCTTATGTCAAATTTTTGCATTTAATTAATAAATTCAGTTAGGATAAGACACTGTGTCCAGTCAAATTAAATCAGTATTAACAAAATCCATTTTTGTGCTGCAGAAGTTGCACAGAAGCTGCATTTTAAGTAAATATTTAGATGTATTTACTTGGGCTTCCCCCAGTAATCAACAAGAAGAGGCTTAGTCCATCAATTTTATTCGTTGCTTAGTCGCACAAAAAAAAAAAAAAAAAAAAAAGTGGTGAAGTTACGTAGTCCGTAATGGACAGATTATTAACAGCTGGTATGTGTGGTAATTACAGTACATCGATCATGCAAACATTTGTTTCGTTCGTCGACCTCAATGTGGCTTATCATCTGAAACATGTTAAGTAGTATCATTATTATATGGCCGCCCACTTCAACGTTAATCTAAAAAAAAAAAAAGTGTGCTATTCAAGTATTTGTGTGGAGTGTGGAAGCTGAATAGTAGCGTGCTCACTGCATGATAGTTAACTTGGTGCAATCATTTGCATTTCACTTAAAATACTCCATCATTTTTGGTCATACTGATAAGAGTAATACATCCTTCGAATCTGTAAAAGGTCTAATTTAAATTGTGTGCACTCACAATAACAACAAAACATCTTGCAAACAGGGTGTGCTTTCTGCAGTCTAGGTCTCTGTGAACTTGTGTACCTTAAAAAGATTTGAAACTCTGTGCTTGCCTTACAGACATGAAAAATGCATACACACTGGAGATGACGAGTCAGTGTCGTTGACTTCGTCAAATGCAACCGAAAATGCAGAAAGCACTAGTTTATCAATTAATTATCATGTTAATGCAGTCTTCTTGCTGTTTTTCCCCCTAAAGCACTCATAATCATTACTTCTGTAGTGTGCTGTGGCAAGTTTTATGAGTGTGCTTGAGCACTGATACGCTATAGGCGATTAAAGGCTCATTATTATGAATTATATGGTTTATGTGTGATTAGTCGACTAATCGCTTCAAATGAACAACTATTAGTCGATCAGAATTTGTTTTTAATCGATGGCAGCCCTAGTATTTACACAAATGATTTAAGCAGTCCAGAGGTGGATTGAATGCATTTACAATTACTCAAATTGTTAAATTTAGTCTTAATTGAACTTTTTTGAATCAGATTCGTTACCATTTTGAGTTTTGGAGAAACTAGCACTCTTGATATAACTCATTTGATACTAAATCTAAGACAAAACTCAGGAAAATGGCCCTGTATTTCTTGTTTGGAGGCATTCTAACTGATATGAACGTATGAACATTTTATATCATTTTATTTACATTGTATATTATAGTGACCAAAATGGTTATCAGTATTATCACGGTATTGTTAAAAAAAGTACTAAAAGACACACTGAAATAATTTCAGTTAAATTTTATGTCAAAAACAGTGAAAGTGACATAATCTAAAATGTCAGCTTGCACATCGCTAAGACAATGATTGAGATATTATCGCAGACAACAAATACCATACACCCCTATTTTCAGTGTGTTTTTTTTTTTTTTTTTTTTCTTGTGTTTTCATTCACAGCAATGAGAGTCCTTGACAGCTCTCTTTTTTGCACCCCTCGGTCCGGCATCGATTTTTAGACCCAGCTAATCTATTCCAATTTCTTTTGCGATTGACCCAGCTTGTCGAAGGCCTGGGCAAACAAAAGGACATCTCTGTGTGAGCAGCCAATATCCGTTCTCACCTCCCATCATTCACTCCATCTGCCACACCTCAAGCATTCTAGGTGATAAAGGCAATCTGATCTCTCTCCGGAGAGCGAGCCGCTCGATTTGATTAGCAACATACAGTTTAGCCCCCTTTTGCCCTGCAACCTCTGCAGCGGTTCGGTCAACATAATGAAATGTCATTAGTTTGCTTTGGATGCGGCTAATGAATTGGCTCCTAATCCATAGATGCGATTAAGTGTGATCTTCACCAGCGCTTGCTGTTCCTTCCCCTGCTGAAAACATGATGTTAAAGCTAACAGATGCTTGTCCCTTCAGAATCCTCTAAATGATTCATCCCACTTCCTGAAGCTAAGAAAAGCCAGTTTTTCTAGTTTGCCAAAAGCTGTTGCAACCTTTTGCAGTTTTATAAGGCTGGCAAAATCTGCTTTCCAATTTTTTGACTTAGTTGGAAACCTGAGGCAGCTGCCTTGCTGTCAATCAGTGTGTACGAAGGTGCATCTAAAGCACTTTTAATAGGGCTGCACAAAATGGAAGAAAAATGTGTCAACTTTAAGTGATGCAACATGCGATATAATAGTCTTATAAGTATGTCCAATCAATTTTATTATAAAGTCATAAATTAAAAAGAAAATGTAAATATTTCACAATAAGATCAATAAAATGCCTTTAGATATTAGAGGGTGTTTGTACAACATCATTTTTAACTAAAAACTGGAAAGTAAATAAATAAAAAATAAATATGCATTTTGACTCCTAATTTACAAAATGTACAAATTTTTAAAAACTATAACGTTATTGTCTCCATGTGAACTACAAAAATGTGAATTTGTGAAAAAAAAAAACACATTTTCTAGTCATTTTCGTGGATCCGTGTAAATGGGGATCATTTTGACAACATTGTCATCTGTATGTGTGTGTGTGTGTGTGTGTGCAAAATTCAAGATTCGAGGAGTAAGGAAGTGGCAGCTGCCTCATGGGGAATCCAACATGTATTTTATGCTCTGTCACAGACATATCTGTTGATTTCTGAAATGCAACGGCCAATCAACGGCCGAATTTTTGTTCAGTTTTTGTTCAGCGGATCGTCATTATGTAACTGTGCAGTCTATGCTATACATTATATGCAAAAACGTGTTAAAATCACATTAGATTCTAAAATGGTAACATTTACGATATAAAAACGAAAATAATGCTTTTAAAACATTATTTCACTAAGCTCTAAAAAAATTCACTAAGCTAAAAAATTAAATGAATAAAAACAAGCACAGAGTAAGTCACTTTACAGTTACTGCTATCATAAAACTGCAATTGCTTGTAGATTTAACAATTGTACAGACTGCACATTCATTGTCCAATTACGAACATTTTAGCAAAATTTATATTTTAGTCAGAACTATTGTGCTCCTATTCTACTGTGCGCCACGGCGCTTGCTCACGTCCACTGCTGACAGCAAATTGAAAATATTTCCAGGACTTTCTAACAATAACAGATGAGGAATATACCTGTCAAATCTAATTTTAAATATATACACTACCAGTCAAAAGTTTGGACACACCCTCTCATTTAATGTTTTTTAAAGAAGTTTCTTATGCTTATCAAGGTGGTTTTCACTGGATCAAAAATACAGAAAAAAATATTGTGAAATATTATTATGATGTAAATCAATGTTTTCTATATTAATTTACATTCAAATTTAACTTATATCTGTAATTAAATTTGAATTTCCAGAATCATTACTCCAGTCTTCAGTGTCACATGATCCTTCAAAAATCATTCCAGTATGCTGATTTATTATCAGTGCTGGAAACAGTTGTGCTGCTTAATATTTTGTTTTGGAACCTGTGATACTTTTTTTATTTTTTGATCAATAAAAGGTTAAAAAGAACAGCATTTATTTAAAATAGAAAGGTTTTCTAACAATATACACTACTGTTCAAAAGTTTGGGGTCAGTATTTTGAAAGAAATTAATACTTTTATTCACCAAGGATGTGTTAAATTAATAAAAAGTGATCGCATAGATTTACATTGTTAGAAAAGATTTATATTTTGAATAAATGCTGTTCTTTTTAACTTGTTATTCATCAAAGAATCCTGAAAAAAGAATCAGGTTGCAAAAAATATTTGGCAGCACAACTGTTTCCAAAATTGATAACATATTAGAATAATTTCTGAAGGATCACATGACACTTAAGACTGTAGGAAGAGCTGATAAAAATTCAGTTTTGCATCACAGGAATAAATTATGTTTTAAAGTATATTCAAAAAAACAAAACAAAAAAACAAACAAACATTATTTTATTTTGTTTGCAATATTACAATTTTTTTTCTGTATTTTTGATCAAATAAATCCAGCCTTGATGAGAATAAGAGACTTCTTTAAAAAACATTAAATGAGAGTGTGTCCAAATTTTTGACTGGTAGTGTATATAGAAAATATGCCAAAATATCATACAAACTCTATGTAACGCCAAGCCCTACATTGTTGTATGAACATATGAATTACAACTACATATAGAAACATTTGCATGCCCTGTCTGTTCTTTACTGATTGCATCCCTAAAATATTTTTATAAACACTTAATTCACGTCATACATATATGTGACCCTGGACCACAAAACCAGTCATTAGGGTAAATGTTTTTAAAATTGATTTATACATTATATGAAAAACTACATAGTAAATAATCTTTCCATTGATGCATGTTTTGTTATGATAGGACAATATTTGGCAACTCTTACAACTATTTGAAAACCTGGAATCTGAGGGTGCAAAAAAACAAAACAAAAAAAAAACAACTAAATATTGAGAAAAACACCTTTAAAGGTCTAAGCAATGCATATTACATGCATATCACACTTCAGAATCAGAATCAGAAAGAGCTTTATTGCCAAGTATGCTTGTGCATACAAGGAATTTGTTTTTGTGTCATTAGCTACCAGTACACAGAGAAAATAAAAATAGGATTAGAATAAAAAACACACATATGTAAAATAAATAGACAAAAATATATAGTAAAATAAATTGAGAAATAAATAAGTGTACAGTTGTGCTAAAAGATATAATGGAAAGAGATGCAGGGACGTATTAGGATGGAGGTGTAACAAATGAATATAAGGTTATTGCACACATTTTTATTGCACAATGGGATGGGATGAACATTTAGCTGTTCATAAGGAGGATTGCCTGGGGGGAAAAAACAGTTTTTGTGCCTGGATGTCCTAGTATTTGGGGCTCTGTATCGCCGGCCAGATGGCAAAAGTTCAAAGAGGGTATGGCTGGATGTGAGGGATCCAGAGTCATTTTCTGGGCTCTTTTTCTCACTTAATATCCTAATAATTTTTGGCATAAAAGAAAAATCGATTATTTTGACCCATACGATGTGTTGTTGGCTATTGCTACAAATATACCTGTGCGACTGCGCATCGACAGAATAGTGGACTTTGCTTTTCTGGTGAACATAAGTTGAGCCTTTGCATGGGCCATGAGGAACTAACATTTATTCGATTTTACCAATGGTTGATCCGCACACACAGAATTGTAGACATCATAGGCAACAAATGCTACATCTAATCTGCAGAAAAAGAAGCCAACTTGGTAGACGGGTTTCTAAACCAACATTGCATTTGGACATGATTTGTTGGCTTCCTTCCTCCCTCCGTATTCTGCTTGTGAAAGCAGTTTTCTTTTCCTTTGGTTTTTTTGACCTTAAAGGAGAAACTATAAGGTCTCTTGTAGTGGATATAAGGATTTCTGTATGTAGGAAAGCCGAATTTAGATTCAGTCATACGGCTGGTTTCCGTTTGCCCTGCAGGATGGATCTGGAGTTACTCAAGTTTAGATTTTTGTGGTTTGTGTATTTTTAGGTTTGACTTAAAAAAAAAAGAAAGGACTAATTTGTTGTGTTAGGAGTTGAATGGAGTTCTGCGCTCAAGGGGAAAAAAGCCTATGGATCGGAGGCAAGCAAGACAGTGAGAGGATTACAAAATCAGCGTGTGACAAGAATTCAGATGTCCCTTCCTGTAGATGTTTTGGTTTTTGTTCACTGGCATTACTGCTATTTCAAGCCGTAAAGGTCAGAAACACAATTTGTTCCCCTTAGCCTGGTATTGTGTCAGATTGTTGTGAAATATGTGTCCTCTGGAAAAAAGCTGCTGCGCTTGACTTTGTGTTTGCATTACTCGTGCCTCCTTCCTTCCATTGAGAACGGAGGCCCATCTGCTCGGCGAGGCTGAGAATAGCACAGGCAGAGCCCTGAGGGTCACGTCCATCACGGCATTAATCTTGCACACAGCCCAGTGTGCGCGGTGTGCGCCTCCTCTCCCTTCACCTGACAATGAGGTTATTATGAGGTTGCCATGCCCGAAGCACCTTTCTAAACAGTCCCAGAGCTGACAGGAGTCAACTGCTGTTTGTGTGTAAGGCTTTCACAAACAAGACTGAGCACTGCAAGGTTGTTATCAAGGACATGCCTATTATTTAGTGCTTGAACTCTCATCCCGTTGAAGAAATTTGTCCAGATAGCGCCTATAGTACTCTAAAAAGTGTGTTTAAAGCGATTCCCGCAGTGAGTGTTTTAATCTAGGTTGCCTCAGGTTTTTAAAGTATAATGCCTTAATGAAATTACTGTTTTATATCTTAAATGGTACAAAAAAGTCTGTTTTATTGTTTGCAGATATCATAAATATGGCAGAAGAGAGACAGAAGATGATTAAGGAACATTAATACCTCAGAATTAAAGGGATAGTTCATCCAAAAATGAAAATTCTGTCAACATTTGCTCACCCTGTTACAGATCTGTATAATTTTTTTTTTTTTTCTGCTGAAAACAAGAAGATATTTTGAAAAATGTTGGTAACCAAACAGGTTCTGGTCCCCACTTGAATATTATGTGGGGAAAAATACTGTTTGGTTACTGTCATTCAAAATATGTTTTTATGTTCTACAGAAAATGGAATTTTCAGAAGATTTTGGGGAAAAAAAAAACAAAAAACGTATAAGTAAAATATAAGTCCCTTATATTCACCAAGGCTGCATTTATTTGATCAAAAATACAGCACGTACAGTATAGTTATTGTACTTAACTGTTTAAAATATACTAAGTTGAAAATATTTTTGTTGCTGAATATTTTTTTTTTTCCTCAAAAAGCACTTCTTGCTTTAAAAAACATTGTACCGCTTAAAGGAGAAGCTTACTTCCAGAACAAAAAATTACAGATAATTTACTCACCCCCTTGTTATCCAAGATTTTCATGTTTTTCTTTCTTCAGTCGTGAAGAAATTGTTTTTTGAGGCAGACGTTTGAGGATTTTTCTCCATATAGTGGACTGCAAAAGTACCGACCCAGTGTTTACAAAGTAAAAGTGCGAGGAGGGTCAAAAACTTTTTACAACAAAAGGTAAAACAATGGCGTGAGGTAAATCTGTGATTTTGAAGTTTTTGGACAAAATTAGTTTTTCGACATACCCTAACCGTATTGAACCGGAATGCACGAAGTTCCCAAAGAGCTAGACAAGATGAGCATTTGAGGTTAAAAAGTATGGAAATTGTATATATTTTTAGAAAAGCACTTTCTTCCTCAGCTGGGATTGTTTAGAGCCATTTTAAGCTGCAATTAAACTGCACTTTGGAAGTTCAAACTTGTGGGACACTATAGAAGTCTGCTATATGGAGAGCATTCCTGAATTTTTTTTTCCTCAAAAAACATCATTTCTTTAATACTGAAGAAAGAAGGACGTGAACATCTTGGACGACGAGGGGGTGAGTAAATTATCTGTACATTTTTGTTCTGGAAGTGAACTTCTCCTTTAATGTTATTTTTCTGTGTAATACATTGTTTTCAGGATTTTTTGGTGAATAGAAAGTTGAAAAGAACATTGTTTATTTGAAAAAGAAATCTTGTGTAATGTGCCACTGCCACTTTTGATCAATTTAAAACTTCCTTGCTGAATAAAAGTATTGATTTATTGCATAAATAACTACATTTATTCTGAAAATACTGGCAACTTAAATGACAAAAAGAGCAGCTGGATTTGGCTTTTTATTTGAACCAAGTAAATATGTGTATTAACAAATACTTAATTCTACACATTCCCGTTGACGGCTCTTAAAAATGCACAACTTTTCCCTAGTCTTAATTATAAATTGTGTAAGTCTCAGAATAGGTTATGGGATTTTTTATTATTTTTTTGCTGACAGCTGCCTTCCTTCTGTATTCTGTATTTCCTTCCTCTGTAGCTGCAGCTGACAGGTATGTTGCATCATGGATTGTACTGGTATGAATTTACTTTTTTTTTTTTTTTTTTTTTTTCATTCTAGTGTGAATTGTGTTAAGTAATAAAGTCTATGGTGCAAGACATTCTGGAGGATTTACAAGCAGAAATATGCTGCATTTTTTACATTTTGTGTTAAAGTGTATATACATAAATGTGCTGCCTAAGCTATAAAGTTGTCTACATAGTCTTTTCAGCACTAGGCAGATGATTATACATTACCATCATAGCTCCTGTGCCTTTTTTCAGTTTCTTTCTGTATTATATGACAGTTACAGAGTTTTCCCACATACAAGGTTAGTGTTTTTATCACACTAGTCTTGTGCTAATATGTATAATGATTGTGTCTTGTTTAGTAGTGCCTGGGAATTGAGAAAAAAAAAATGCAGGCTGGTTTTAAACAACCATTACCCATATGAGCATCAGTATGCTGTATTATGGCTCCAACATCCCCATATTTTCAAAATAGCACTGCTGTATTCTTTTACAGTTTGTCACTTAGAGCATAGCCATCTGTGCAGAGTTGATATTCCCTCCTCACACTTCAGCACCAGTTTGACAGACTCTATAATTGCAGAGAGTGTGAGCAAACTGTAGACTTGGGAGCTTCGTCACCCAAATGGAAGTTGCCGTTCTTTATTAGTTGTCAAGCAGATGTGTTTGTATTTAAAGAAACTTTAGTGCAAATATTACAGGAACAGTCTTTCTGAAGCTACCAAGTCTCTTGGCGATTGGCAATCCCGCAAACTTGCAGTTTCTGGAATATCAAGGTTGGAACCAGGCTTTGGGTTTCATGGCCAGATTTCATTAAGCTGCCACTACACTAACTAGGGTTGGATTGATACCAAAGTTTTAGCATCAGCATAATGCCAGACCCTTGGTATTGATACTGAATTGGTACCTCGATATAACCAGATGGTCGACCATTGAATATATGGGTCATTCTATAATTGTGGGTACATCTCATGTCCGTGAAGTATATTTTTAATATATTTTAATCAATATAAAGCCCCGATGCTTAATTGTCTATTACACAATTCTATTTTTCCCAATCACACTACCATGTGTTGAAAAAGCCATATCTTTTGTTAAAAAATTATGTTCATGTCACACAAAACCCTGGTATTCAGCTGTCCGATTTTATGAAGTTGCTCATTCTACTCTGCTTTTAAGCATGAAAATTAAACCTCAAATCTAAATTACTTTCATAGTTTTTTCTTCAGTTAGATTAGGTTATCAAGACATTTGGGTGTGCGCTTCAAAAATGTTTATGTAAAAAAAAAAGTGTTTATGTAAGGAATAATTGGCGTTACACCTCGGGTGTAATTCTGCTTATACTACAGTTATCACACCTCAAGACATTGATCAGATGATATATTTCAAGGCATTCATCCGTTTTTGTCCTTAAAACGCTATTGTGAATGGGAGTAATTTTTTATGCAGCTCATCCAAAGCCTTCGTTGCTAATTCCAAAACGTCATTTTAGACCTAGTAACGGCGCTTGAGCCATTGATAGCAGACTAAAATGCAGTTAATGAAGTTTAGACAGACAGACAGGCGGACAGACAGAATGAGAGAGCGAGGGAAAGAGAGAGTGTCTTAAAAGTGTTCAGCAGCAGCGTTTCTACTTATAGTAAAACTTTTCTTCAGGAACAGCGCCGTTGTTACCTCGCATGTGAGAAATGTCATGTAGTTTATAAGTTAATCATCAGAGCAGCGCTAACAACATTAGCGCGTATGCTAACGTGTGTGCTAGGGATGCGCGGTATACCGGTAATGGAAAAATTACGGTGTATATATATATTTCAAACGGTTCGATATCATCATTTTGCCCAGTTCGGTATTTCATATGCTGCTGTTCCAATGGTCACCTGTAGGCAGCAGTGCTTCCCAAATGCAAAACAGCTAAACGCGATGGATCCTCAAACAGATGAAACTCCATCAACACGCTCGAAAGTAGTAAATAAATACAACATTAGAAGTGAAATATGCCATTATTTTGCATACAAAACAAATGATAAAGGTGAACGAACTGACCTTACTGCACCTGTATGCAAGCGTTGCTATAAATCACCAAGCATTTGTCACTTGCTCATTCTGATCTTTTCCACAAATTTAGAGATTTAGAGACAGTATTTAGAGTGCGTCATTCATCAATCAAAAATTCTGATTTTAATAACTTTTATTCACAAATGACAGTGGACAGTAGTGAAGTATTTTTACCTTACTCAAGTAAATTTACTTTTTCTTTGAAAAATTTTGACTCCATTCCAAAGCCTAATGTCATACTTTCTCTAAACTACATTTCATAAATAAAAGCTGTTGTTAGTTTTACCTTTAATAATTAAGAATATTAACAATGTAGTATTTTTTTTTGTACTCAAGTAAATTTTAGAATTACTTTTACTTGAGTAAAAGTTAGAAAGTAATATATTTCTAATGTAAATAAAGTATTAAATATTTAATACGTAGTGCGGTAAAAAGTACAATATGTGTGAAGCAAAGTTTTCTAAAGAAAACACTCTAAAAAAAAAAAAAAAAAAGTACAGACTCTTGAAAAGTACTTTTAAAGCAGAGTAAAAAATGAGTCTGAAATCTAAAAACAATCAAAGAGACAGAGAGATAATAATGTGATTTTGACTGTTAGAATAACACTTCACAGTAAAACAACCTTTGTTAAAATTCTGTAGGCAAGCTGACCTATTAGTATTACAGCACCTATTAATTTAGGTCAGTAATTATTTAGAAATGGTAAATAAACTAATACGTTTAGTATGTTAACGTTACTTACTACAGTATCGATACCGAGGTATTACATTCTGGTATCGTACCGAAGCCAAAATGATGGTATCAAGCCAACCTTAAGTATAATTTAATCTGTACATTATATTAAAGTAAGCCCCGCCCCACGACTGACAAAAAGAAAAGTGTTCGCGCGAGCGGAATAGAAGATTGAGCGCGAGAGTGTGGGGAATGATGACGCGCGTGCTGCAAGCTGTGTCCGAGCACGTGAGGGCTTGATTTGCGCGCAGAGAAGATGTCACGCGCGTGCGCGGGTTTAAAATGAGCTCGCGAGCTCCTGTTTCCTCGCGTGTAGATCTGTTTTCCTCTCGCGGAAGTGATTTACTGCGCGCGCCGGCATTAGTTGTGCGCTCGGCTATTAATGGCAGTAAAATGACGCCATACCAACCCTAGTGTGTGCTGACTGTCATGTGTGTGCGTCTGTAAGGGAGAGCAAATGGGAGAAATAGAGTATGTGCTTACCATACATGATAAAATGTAATTTTGCATTACATGTAATGCGGCCAAGACCTGCTGCCTGGACACCTTCAGAACGTTCGTCAGCCAGTCAGATTCAAGCATTCAATGGCCCCGTAGTATAATTTAATATAACTTGTTTTATTTGTGTCTGAAAAACCATTGTCAACTAAGTTACCCACTAGAAAAATCCCCATCAAAAAGGAATGGTTTGTCCCATTCTCACATAATTTGCACAGTATGATGATATTTCCTCTAGAAGCACATGGATGAAACACTAGATGTTATGTTCTCTATTGGTTAAACTAGCAAACCTGTGCCAAGAGTAGATTAATTAAATGTCAAAAGTGTTACCCAAGTATTACTGCTGCAGATTTTAACAAGACAATTTAACTAAAACATATGTTTTGTTTATTGAAAATATATTTCTGAACATACCATATGCTCAGTGGTTCTAGGCTTCCATGTTGAGTTATAGGCCCCAAACCCTAAAAACGTCAACTATGTTACCAAGTAAAGGTAACATGGTGGACAATAGTAACATACATGGTATTTTATGCACATATTCCTACAGATCACCTTTATTTATATAGCACTTTATACAATAATGATAGCTTCAAAACAGCTATGTAAGGTCATGTTTGTTTTTTTGGGATAATGGGAAACCTTCCTTCACATTGTAAAATGCTAAATGTACCCCTAATTATAGAATGTCCCTTATGCTTTGCAATCCTTGGGCAAACCCTTCCAAATCCTTTGCAAACCCTACCATATGTTTTATTATACATTTTACACATTTTATAAAAATTGTAAATTTATTTTATTTTTACTGCTATACCAGGGCCTAACCCATTAGCAGCTTATTTGAAGGGTATTTGTTAAACATACAGATGACTAGCACCTGCCCATCTGTCATTATGTGGTGTTGATGGTGCTTTTCTTAAAACAAACCTTTCACCTGCCTCCAACCGCCTGTTTTGTGCGTCACAGCCGTTTGGTCATTGTTGGCATTTATGAAAGGCTCGAGTGCAAACAAGTTCCTATTCTTGATGGGCTAGAATTTCCACTGGCTCGGGAAAACAAACATCTGACTTCCTTGAAGCGGTTCTCTCTGCACGCTCTTGCACTCGTTGCTTATGTTCGTCAACGGTTCCGTTCATTGTCAATCTTGAGAACATTTTGTGATGCAAGTAGTCTGATTTTATTGCTTCTGAAAGCTGAGACTCCCTGAGACTTCAGGTGACTGTAGTTGACAGACAATCACCACTGATTTAATTTGCTTGTAAATGTGTTTGCAGCTTTATGTTGTTAATATTCCTTAAACTGTTTGCAGCTGTGTTTGTTGATTCACATGCTGTAAGCCTCAATTCACCGTGTTTGTGAATTGAGGATCTCTTTGACCTATTTTGGTAAAGAGCACTTCACCATTGTATAAAATGATTGAAAATACATTTGAAGGTTATGTACATTGCCATCCTTCAGAGTCCTTGACCAGAGTCACAGCTCTCTGGGTAAGGAAATAGCGTTAAGTGTTAGTCAGAGTCTCAATTATAGCAAGAACAGCACTTCAAGTTGAAAAAAAAAACAAAACAAAACAGAGAGAGAGAAGGAAGAAAAGGCTTGCTTCCGGACCATGTTAAGCGGCCAACTGCAGCTCAACAGGTCTGTAGTGTGGGGGTGCTGTTTTGTTTCACTGAATTTCTTGGATCTGTTTTATGTCAAAACCTGGTTTCATTTAAATTTATTATAGTGTATAACTGTATATGGATTTGGTTTTCCTTCACGTTTGGTAATGATGCAAATCCTTGGAAATTTGATAGCAGAGTGTAGCAGAACAGGACACCGTGTATTGACACAGTGATGTTTGACAACGTCAATGCAAAATGTAAGCAGGGAATGTTTAATACAAATAAAATGTGGCTTGACATGCAACTACACGTTTTTTTGCAAAATAATCATGAGCTGGCTGTGCATGTTTCTCTAACAAAATGAGGCTGTTAAGTTTCCTAAAGGATAAAGTGGCCTGTAAACATTATTATATGGAATGTGTGAGTTGAAAAATGTCATATTGTTTGATTTATTGTAGAATTTAGACACATTTAATCAGACTCAGTACATTAAAAAAACAAAAAAAGGCCAAATAAACATGTTGAACATGGAGTTTTCTCTATAATGTTTCTCTATAGTGTTTTTTTTTTTTTTTTTTTTTTTTTGGTCAGTGTCAGTTTAAAAAAAAAGGACAGGAGTGGGATTTTTTTTTTTTTTTTTTTGTGGTCATCTATTATTTATAAAGTTCAACAACAGAATGTAGGGGCAACCACTTTCTGCACAGTCAAGCTTTTTTCCAGGAACAAAATCTCATTCTCACACAGGACGTGGCCTTCCACAGACATTTGACACTTTCAGAAAATGAAACTTCACGATGATGTTCCCAGAAGTACCAAAAAAAAAAAAATCAAGAGACACAATGTTCTATTCTGTAATTGACTCATTTGTCACAAAATGAGCAGTTACTCTGTTAGTGCTTAATAATTCAATTCAATATTCAATCTAATCCCTGAAACCAAAATGTTTTAGAAAAAACATAATAATTATCAAGACTTTACATATATCCCTGTAGTGTTTTTATGTCACTTTTGATTGTTCTAGCACACAAATTGCAGGATAGTGCTGAAGAAACATCATCAGCCAGCCAAAAAGATGATTTAAGGAATAAATCAAGAAGCATTATTAATTTCCAACTATTTTGGATTTGCTATTTTGCACTACTAACAGTACCAGTTAAAAGTTTGTGAACAGTACGATTTTTTTTTAAGTCTTTTCTGCTCACCAAGCCTGCATTTATGTGATCCAAAGCACAGCAAAAACATTTGAATTCTGAAATATTTGTATTATTTAAAATAACGTTTTCTATTTTTTCCTGATTTTAGAGCTGAATTTTTAGCATCATTACTCCAGTTACATGATCCTTCAGAAATCATTGTAATATTCTGATTTGCTGCTTAAAAACATGTATTATTATTATTATTATTATTATTATTATTATTATTATGTTGAAAACAGATGAGTAGATTTTTTATTTTTATTTTTCAGGTTTCTTTGATGAATAGAAAGTTCAGAAGAACAGTACTTATCTGAAATGGAAATCTTTCTTAACATTATAAATATCTTTATCATCACTTTATTACCCCCTTTACACTAAAGACTGGAGTAATGATGCTGAAAATTTAGCTTTGATCGCATGAATGAATTACATTTTCAAATATATTGAAATAGAAAGCAGTTATTTTAAAAAGTACAAATATTTTATAATATCACTTTTTTTGCTGTGTTTTAGATCAAATAAATGCAGGCTTGTTGAGCAAAAGAGAATTCTTAAAAAAAAAAAAAAAAAAAAAACATACATACATTTTACTGTTCAGAAACTTTTGACTGGTAGTGTAGTTACAGTGTAGATGTAGTGTTTTTTTTTTATTTTATCCAGTATACATTTATAAGCAACGTGACAAACTTGAAATACCCCTTTTCAAATCAACAAATCATAGTAAATAAAAATAGATTTATTCTGCAGGTGGACAGTAGTGTTTGTGAGAATCCAGAGCTCATGCTGAACTGTAGAGCTCAAAAAGTACTGTTTTTGATGCTGCTCTGAGGGCCAATGGGAAGTTGACCGTTTAGTCTTTATTTACTGAATAAACAGCAATCAGTACTTTCAGAACCTGTCCTAAGTCTATTTTGAATGTGTAGCTATACAAAAAATGACAGTAGTCTACAGTAATTATTATAATTACTTTATTGTTAAAGGAAATAATCAACAGTCAATCTTGTCAGTCACTGCAATTATGAGTGTTACAGCTGGTCAAGGCAAGAGAAAAATACAGATCTTGTTGTGGGATTTGTCTCCACTTAATTCACTTGTGACCCCTAAAAGACTCAAGGACAGGACGGGTGTAACAAATTGGACACATCACTGAAATGCCTCCTGCATTTATCAGATTTACGACATTGAAGAGTGTAAGCCGGTAAAATATATTTAAGTTATATGACCGATTCACTTTGCCAGAGGTCCATCAGAAACAATGTATGTCGTGAAGAGCAGGAAACATCCTCTCATGATTCAGCCTCTCCAGCTCAGACCACAGAGGCCAGATGTTTGAGGCTCCGACTGGTTACCGAATGCTGTGTTTTGTCCTCTAAATTATTTGAATCTCTAGGATTAAAGTTTAATGGTCACCTATCCATATTTAATGACTCAACTTGAAATGGGGCTATTGAATATCCAAAGCACTTAAGAAAAGTTTGCTGCAGCTACTTTGTACCAAGCTTATGATTGTGCATTTTATCTATGTCTTAAAGGGGTCCTATTAGGCTCTTTTACAAAGTCTTGATTTTGTTTTGGGGGTGTACTAGAACATGTTCTCATGCTTGATTGTTCGAAAAACACATTATTTTTCACATAATTTACGTTATTACAACAGCTTTCTCCCCAGCCTGGCACAAATGGCTCGATTAGTTCTGGGTTCGAGGAAGGCTACCTTCCGAAAAAACGAAGTGTGTTGTGATTAGCTTTCCCACTGCGTTGTGATTGGCAAACAGTTTAAATGGTGTTTCAGTAGTGTCACGACCCTTACCAAAGCATCAAGCTCTGACTTGGTTATAGTTAAGGATATATGAAGGTATAGTTGATGCTACAGTAGTGTTGAGTCTATCGTCAGCCTGCCAGATTGCCAATACATGATATTATTGTGCTAATTTATTAAATTATTTACATACTTTCATTGCCTGAAACCAGCTCCAGCATAAGGCTAAAAAGGCTGATGTTTTTAATATGACTTAATTTGTATTTAACATGAAAACAATTAAATAAAGACATTGTAAGTTACTAATTGTAATGCTTACATTTCCTTAGTTATTCAAAAAGCAGCTACAGAAAACAAGCAAATTATCAAATAACATCACTGATTAGCCTAGCCTAGTATAGTGCAAGTATAAGTGAAGCTACACTGTATAATGAATAAATCTCTTACCACACACTGCACACTTCTGTGGTTACGACTCTGATACGGCCGCCAGATCCGATCGTGGCTACTCTATTCAATGCTTGTGTTTATATTAGTCTCGCCTCGGCATGCGTTTTGCCCCCCATACTGCACGTCTGCGGCGCGCGGCTCTGACGCGGCCCACCGGTGGAAATCGCGATCACTGTCGTCAATGCTTGAAGCGCTGCGGCTCGTTGAAATATCCCAAAAGCAGCTCTCCACGCTGCATCGCAACCATTCAAATTTTCAGTAATTTTTTTAACACAATCTAATGGACCGCGTTATGACATCATGACATCTGGAAAACGAAGCTTGTAGTCCAAATGAGCCGTTCGTTGTAGTTCTTGAAAAGGGATTTTTTAAAAACAAAATATCTCCTTTGGAGTGGACTTTGAGATTTGTAATCTTTTTCATGCACAAACACACACCACACACTGGCTAAAGTTCAAAAAGTGAAAAAGCATAATAGGAATTAATGCTTTACCATTAATGGAATTTTTTTTGCTTCAGATTTTGAGAAGACGTGGTGGTTTTTACTTGTGTGTGTTGTGAATTGAGAACAACACTCTCACCTTGACACTCTCCTCATGTTTCATCTTTGCAGAGTTTTCCCTCCGATGAGGGCTGGCCATTCGCCAAATACCTGGGGGCCTGCGGCCGGATGGTGGCGGTGAATTACGTGGGCGAGGAGCTCTGGAGCTTCTACAATGCACCCTGGGAGAAAAGAGTGGATCTGGCCAAGCAGCTGATGGACATCGCCGAGCAGCTGACCAACAACGACTTTGACTTTGCCCTTTACCTCCTAGACGTGAGCTTCGATAATTTTGCAGTCGGGCCTCGTGATGGAAAAGTCATCGTCGTCGATGCAGAAAATATCATAGTGGCAGACAAGAGGCTGATAAAGCAGAGTAAGTAACGACTTCATTCCAGCACCTCCGTGCTCTTGCTTCACAGCGTTAATGAATTGCACAGGAAGCTGTTATCCAGGTTAGATGGTGCAGGGCTTGTTTTTTGTCTACTTTCATATGTTCTGACCCACTTTCAGTTTTCCCTCAGATGGGCTGGAGCACCTGTTTTTTTTTTTTTTAGGCCTGTTTGTTTCTGTACTTTGCCTACCCCGTCAAAATAAATGTTTTCAGGACTTTCAGGAAGAATTATCACAGTCTCACAGACCAGGTGGAAACCTGCATGGGCCTCCCACGCTCTCAGATTTGTAATTAAAGTCTCACTGCAGTTTCTTTTTTGGGACTTTATGAACTCTACACATTAATAAAGCACAGGCAGCATTTCTGTAACTCTCTAGAGCCCAGGGTCAGAAATTAAAGGGACCTTGGGCCAAAATACCCCTCTAAATTGAAGATAAGGGTGCAAAAATTTTTGCAGCATTAAATTTAGATATACTCAATTACAATTAAAGTCAAAAGTTTACATACACCTTGCCGAATCTGCAAAATGTTATTTTACCAAAATAAAAGCAATCATACAAAATTCATGTTATTTTCTATTTACCTGACCTTAATAAGATATTTCACTTAAAAGACGTTTACACATATTCTATAAGAGAAAATAATAGTTGAATTTATAAAAATGATCCTGTTCGAAAGTTTTCAAACACTTGATTCCTGAAACTGTTGTTACCTGAATAATCCCCAGCTTTTCAGTTTTTGTTTAGTGAAAGTTGTCTCTTGTTTGTCCTGTACAGTTTAAATTCCTGTTGTTCTTCAGAAAAATTCTTCAGGTCCCACAAATTCTTTGGGTTTTCAGCATTTTTGTGGTTTTTAACCCTTTCCAACAATGACTGTATGATTTCAAAATCCATCTCAACCCAACAAGGATGACATTTTTTTTCTTATTTTGCCTAAATATTATATTATTTCATTTAGTACTGCCCTTCAAAAGCTACAGAAGATACTAGTATGTTTCCCGGAAGACAAAATAAGTTACATTTGCCCTGATCTTTAAATTAAAAAGTTTACAACCCCCAGCTCTTAAGGAACGTTTGAACCTTCTGTAATAGTTGCATATGAGTCTCTCAGTTGTCCTCAGTGTGAAAAGATGGATCTCAAAATCATAGTCATTGTTGGAAAGAGTTCAAATACACAAAAATGCAAAAAAGAATTGTGGGTCCTGAAGGATTTTTCTGAAGAACAGCGGGCAGTTAAACTGTTCAGGACAAACAAGGGACTCATGAACAATTATCACTAAACAACAACAACAAAAAAACAACAACAGTTGGATCATTCAGGTAACAGCACAGTATTAAGAATCAAGTGTATGTAAACTTTTGAACCTGGTCATTTTTATAAATCGAGCTATTATTTTCTATTGTGGACTATATGTAAACATCTTTTATGTGAAATATCTTATTCAGGTCAGTACTGAATAAAAAAAATATCATGAATTTTGGTAAAATAATTAACATATTGAAGATTCTGCAAGGTCTGTGCAAACTTGTGACTTCAGCTGTAGATATTTCTTTTTAACTTTTGCACACACATTCATGAGTTTCTGAATGCAATGGGCAATCAGAGGCATTTAGATTTGATTTCAGACTAATATGCATTATAAATGGGCAAGATGAAAAGAAAATACAATCTAAACTTTTGTAAAGACAGTCAGTTCCCCTCAGAGAAACATTCATACAAACTTCCACCCCTAACTGTATTGCGATTCCTTTAACATCTCAACCCACTTGAATCATCGCGTATTTGTATCGATTTTCAGCTCTGGTACACTGTTACATTCGTAATACCTTTTAAATTGAATGCCTCTTAATTGAAAAGTAAATTTCTGGCCCTGATAGAGCCCCTAATTTGATAATACATGGGATTTCCACTTTCACATTTATATAAGTATTGCTTTTGAAGCGTTTGCAACAGATGAACATCGCCCAAAGCTGCACTTTTGATTTTGGATGGTAGCAAGTTGGCATGGATGGGTGCAGTGCTGGACCAAGTATGCATGCCAGTGGATCTGCCATCCAGAGAGGCCAGACTGGGCTGGCGGATGAACTTGGAGCATGTGTGCTACATAACAATGGCTATTTGCTTCAGCCTGCCAGCGTTTATCTGAATGGAGCTTGTGTGTATGTGTGTGTGTGTGTGTGCGCGTTTGCTTGCAGATGGGTCTTTCTGAAATGTTAGATAACACAAGGTTTTTATATTGAGTTTCTATTCTGAATTGATGTGCGCTTATGATGTCAAACCACCTCACTGGACATGTGTGGGCATCAAGGTTGGAAGTCATTTTGCAGAGGGCATTTTATAAATGGGCTTTTATTCATCTTTTAAATTTAATTAATTCTGCTAATAATATATCAGTGCATTAATTTAAAAATGTGAGCCTTTTAAGGATTGCCGTTCATGGGTTCAGAAAATATTTTTATTGTGAATATCTTAAATTATGATTTGATAAGATTAAAGGTTAAGATTACCATTAGTTACTGTAACTACATTAGTTAACATGAACTAGCTAAGAACAATACTTCTACAGAATTTATTAATCTTAGTTCATTTTAATCTCAGAATTTACTATTCAACTAAAATCAGAAGTTGGTTTTAGTTAGTTAATACACTGTGAACTTTAAAATTTGTATTAACTAACATAAAAAAAGGTTAATAAATGAGACTTTATTGTAAAGTGTTAACCTTTTTAATTTAAATTATAGTTATGTTTGTGGGTGAACAGTTTACACAAAAATGATTGTCATTTACTCACCCTCATGTTGTTCCAAACCTGTCTGCGAAACACAAAGAAGTATATTTTCAAGATGGTTTCATCTGTTTCATATAATGGAAAAGTCAATGAGGTTCTTTTGTGTTCCATAGAAGTGACAGGTGAATAAATAATGAACTGTCCCTTTAATTTAAGATTTCAATCAGTTCTGGAACAATATTTCATGCCGTTTCTCCATAAACCTCTGGATGTGATTCTCAGCACACACGGCAAAAGAGAAACACGCTGAAGGCAGCGTGCGCTTGGATTGGCTGTGGCGCATTACCTCCTCTGGATCTCATAATTGGCTCCCATGAGAGTGATTGGCAGCACAGTGACTTCATTTTCTCTAATTAGTTATTGGCGTGATATTGAGCTGTGTCAAATGACCAAGACAGCAGATCCCTAACTCTTTAAGGTACTTTATGACTCAATATAGTTTTGCTGATGAGTAGATGCCACAGGCCCAGTCTATTTCTGCAGGATCCTCTGCTTTATTGATTTTGTTCAGCATTAAATTGGGTGGCTAGAGAAGAACTGCATCTGCTTTCTAAAGAATTTCTTATTTGTCTTCTCGCAGTGAAGAGCTGCATCAAGTCAAAGTCTTTATTCTAGAATGTTGTTCCATTTCAGTGTAGGTTGTGCTGTTTGAAGATTGGAAGTCTGCAAGAAATAAAGCAATGTGTAATGATAAAGAGCTTTTTTTTTTATGTTGTCTGATATACAGAATCTAACAGCAAGTTGTTTTTAAAAGGAAAGGCCAGTGGAATAAGGATTAGGCCGTATTGAATAAAAGTCAGCTGACTGAAACGAGACATGTTGTGAAACACACAGGAGAACTTGACAAGAAGTTCAATCATTGCTTCTGCAAAGGATAGTGAACTTGTGTTGAATGTTAACATAAAATTGACCCTTTTTTTCTCTCTGAAAACATGTTTTTTATGTCTTATTTGTTTTTTGAATACTTGAGGAAATGTTTTGTTCTTATATTTTAGATAATGCAACCTTTTCAATGTTTTCTTTGATACTTAAGAGTAATGAAATGCCAGTTAACATCGTAGTGAAATAAGAATAGATTCAAAATTAATGTTTGGTGTCATAAAATGTCAAGTCCACCTGTTGAGTTCTCTCTCTAGGACCCAAAAGCAATTTGAATGAAAAGTACTCTATTCAGTGCCTGATTAGAAATCCTAAATCTGTTGTATACTACCATTAAAAAGTTTGGGGTCATTACGATTTGTTTCCCCCCAATTTTTAAATGAACTACATGTGGTGACCAATGTTGTTTTTTTGTTTTTGTTTGTTGTTTTAAAATACAGCGAAAAAAAGTAATTTCAAACTTTTGTAATGGTTTATAATTGATTTTTTTTTTTTTTTTTTTGTTGTTGTTGTTTTTTTTGTTTTTTTCTATACAAAGCTGAGTTTTTAGCAGCCATCACTTCAGTAGTCAGTGTCACATAATTCATCATTCTGATATGCTAATTTAGTGCTTAAATAATAGGGATGAGACGATACACCTACCTCCCGATTCAATACTATCACAATATTTTTTTTTTTTTTTTTTAAGAATTTCGATTCTACAAGTATTGCAATTTGATATTGCTGTTAAGGCTGGGATGATACACTAATCTGCCGATTCAGTATATATTGCGATAATTGACTAACTGTTGCGATTCGATATTACAATTTATTGTGATTTTTCTTACTCCACTTTTTTTTTTTTTAAATTTCCTAACTTTCTAATTTTTCAACTTCCTTAGAGTTAAGGCCGGGACACACCAACCCGATGCCAAACAACTAGCGCCAACGAAAGCCGACTGTGTTGTCGCCTCTCGTCGGCTGTGTCTGCGGGCGTCTGGTCAAAAAAACTGAGCTTGAACACACCGAACCGACGACGCCCGACTACAAACTAGAAGGTGCTTTCTGCGCGTGCGTGAGGATATATACCTTTGCGTACCTGCGGATGGCAGTAGTCTGTATTTTCTCCAAAAGAGAATTGTGCAAAATGACAGCGAGCCGGTTCCCTCTTGACTCCGTCGTTTGCTTGTTACGTCACTTCACGTTCAAGTCCTTGACGCCGAGATACACATTATAATTCGTGTCCGAATATCGGCACAGCCCTACTGAACAGCCAATCAGAGCGCTCTCTTTCGCCGACGGCCACAACAAGCCCGACGGCGATTCAACATGCAAACTTTTGCCAACGTGAGCCCGACAAAATGAGACGAGAGGAACACACCGAACCGGCGCGCCTCACCGACGCCCACCAACTGCCCGACGAAGCCCAACGGCTGATCGCCTCTTGGTGTGTCCTGGCCTTTAAACAGATGATTTTTACCATTTTTGAATCCATTCCGCCGATCTCCAGGTCTGGCGTTAGCACTTTTAGCATAGCTTAGCATAAATCAATTAATCTGATTAGACCATTAGCATCTCATTCAAAAACAACTAAATATTTTCAATATTTTTCCTATTTAAAACTTGACACTTCTGGAGTTACATTGTGTACTAAGACCGACAGAAAATGAAAAAGTTGCGATTTTCCAGGCTGATATAGATAGAAACTATACTCTTATTCTGAAGTAATAATCAGGGAACTTTGCTGCCGTACCATGGGTGAGCAGGTGCAATGAAATTACACAGTGCCTGAAAATAGTCCCCAGCTAGGTAACTTCCAATGCTGACCAGCACTATGCCACTAAGTAGTAAAATGGCTGGGGACTATATTCAGGCACTGCGTAATATCATGGCGCAAAATTCATTGATTATTATAATGAGAGTATAGTTCTTATCCATATCAGCTTGGAAAATCGCAACGTTTAATTTTCTGTCAGTCTTTGTACATGATGTATCTACAGAAGAGTCAAGTTTTAAACTGGAAAAATATCGAAAAATCTTTGGTCATTTTTAAACGAGATGCTAATGGTCTAATCCGATTCAATGATTTATGCTAAGCTATGCTAAAAGTGCTAACAGCAGGCCCAGAGATCGGCTGAATGGATCCAAAACGGTAAAACTCATCTGTTTAACTCCAGCGGAGTTGGAAAATGAGCCTATTTTCAAAAAAAGTGGAGTGTTACTTTAAAGGATGGTGTGATAAGTAGGGTTAGGTATCGTTTGTATTTTAGCGATTCCGGTTCCAATTCTGCATATCGATTCCGATTCTTATTTATTTCTAATTCCGATTCCAATAAGATTAAAAAAAATAATAATAATAAAAAAAATCCATTAAAACGTTTTAAGTCAAACATTTAGATGTCAAACATATTTAGTCTGTCTTTTGCCTATGGTTTTACCAAAAAAACACCACAGAAAAAAACTTCTAGACTAATATAAATGTCAAACATTAAATTGTTAAAGAGAGTGAGTCCAGCTGACTGACAAGTAGAGAGAGGTGAGAAGAACAAGACGATGGTGGAAGAGTTTCAAAACCCAATGCAAAAAGCACCTGTTTTAAAAATATTTTGGATTTTGAAAAGCCTGTTGAGTTCTGCCAGTTATCTAAGGTGATAGTGGAATTTTCATATTTATTTGGTTCCACAGTGTTTGCTGATTTTTATTTATTAAAACTGTCATTTTTATTTTATATTACATCAAGGTGTATGCCGTGCCTCTAAGATTTCTTATTTGTTTTGCTAATAAACGTTTTACGTCTCTTATTTATTTGGTTCCACAGTGTTTATTGATTTTCAGTTTTGTATACCTATTTAAACTTTATGCAAGTTATTTGTTATTTGCATGTCAAATGGTGTATTTTTATTTGTTTTGTTAGTAAAAGTTTGTTACGTTACGTTAATGCCGCAAATTTAAAAGTAAAATGCCATGCCGCTTTTACAAGTTATTTAAAAGTGAGGGAAATTGAGGAAAAGAGGGAGAACTCAAACAAACTAAAAACAAACTGCTTGACACCGAACTGCAGCTAATTTGAAAGTTAAAGTAAAATGCGCACAACGCTTTTACAAGCTAACGTTATTTAAAAGCAAAGGGAAGTAAGGAAAAGAGGGAAAATGTAAACCAACTAAAACAACTTCTTGAAGCTGAATTGCCGCTAATTTGAAAGTGAAAGTAAAATGTGCACTACGCTTTTACCGAAGGTAAGCGTGGAAAAGAGGGAAAACTCAAACTAAAAACAAAAAGTTGTAATTCTCTGAATTGCTGCTAACTTAAAAGTGAAAGGACACCTCAAACAAATGAGGTGATACCGGTATTACCGGTGTTGTCACACATCGATTAACCGGAGGGAAAATTTTATCACCGTCACAACCCTACTGTACAGTTGAGATGTAGTGCACTTTAGTTTCGCTTATATTTTGTTTGCCGCTAGATGTTTCTCATGCGCAACAGAAATGGCAGCGCTGATGAGTTTGACAACGAAGTGGTTGCGCCAGTGTGACCACTCACACAAATTTGTCCCAACCGGCAGAAAAAATGGTCGCAGTCTTGAGCCCTAAGAGAGCAGATGGCTCCGCATTGTTTCAAAAATCACTCTGGCAGTACGGCAATCTTCTGCGTGGTGCTGCTTAAAGTCCAACACATTTATACATTTCAACCTCTGTTAAACGATAACTTCTCCCCACCACCTCTTAGGAAAAGTAAAATAATTAAATATAAATCAATTCTGAGGTACACCAATCAATTTTTAAATAATTTCAAAGGGAATTGCGATAAGTCAATCAGTTTTTTTTTTTTTTTTTGTTTGTTTTTTCTTCCACCCCTATTAAATAACATGCCTTATTATTATTATTATTATTATTATTATTATTATTATTATTATTATTACCTTTGGTTTCATTTGATGAATGGAAAGCTCATAAGCTTTATTTATTTAAAATACAAATATTATAAATTATAAACAATCATTATAAATAGTCATTTACCCATTAATGGTTTATACTGCCCTACATGCTACGTCAAGCTACCACAGCTACAAAACGATAACAGGTGTTGGGCTGTTTTGATTAACTACAACAAGATATTGCAATAACAGCTTTTGATTAGCCGTTACAAGCGGCTACCCCCTGGGGTCCAATCCGAAAGGTGCTGTACAGGGGTCCTAACTCTTTATGACACCAGCGGCGTTTCAGAAAACTCTCATTCTGCACTAGCTCCACTTCATGGGGCCCTATGAATGTTTTTTTTTTTTTGTTGTTGTTTTAATTTTTCTGGATTCAGTACATTTACATTAAGTACATTTACATTTAGCAGACAGTTCTATCCAAAGCAACTTACAAATGAGGACAATGGAAGCAATCAAATCTACAAAAGAACAATGATATGCAAGTGCTGTGACAAGTCTCAGTTAGCCAATGCAGTACATGTAACAAGGTTTGTTCCTGTTAATTGTATATAATAAATAAAAAGAGAACAGATAGAATAGGAAGAGAATAGAGCGAGCTTGTGTTAGAGGCCTTTTTTTAATAAAAAGAAAACAAATAAATAGGATACAAAAAGAATAGAGAAGCTAGTTTTAGTGTTTTTTTTTTTTAGAAAACAAGCTGTTAGAAATCGAATAGGGTGCACGTCTTAAAGTTTATTTATTTATTTTATTTTTTTTTATAAGAATAGAATTAGAATAGAGAATGATAGAGTTAGAGGGTCAAATGAAGTATTGAATGTAGGTAAAAGGGTGCAGAACCAGTGGTGGTTTTGTAGGTAAACATTAATGCCTTGCCATTAATTTGATGCAAGCAGCTATTGGTAGCCAGTTTCAATATTTATTTATTTGTATTTTTTTTTTATTTATGAAGAGAGTTGTGATGTTCTTTTTAGGCTCGTTAAAAATTGATTAAATTCCATTTTAATGGTTAAATTAAATTTAAGTAATCAAAAAAGCATGTCTAAGTATTTATTTATTATTATTATTTTTTTTCATTTAAATTGCTCTGGATTTCATAGTTTAATTAAGTTAACAATGTCATTTTTAATTATAATTAAATAAGCAATCGATCAAGTCTCAATCAATTACATAAAACTGTAATAATTTTAATAATGTATTATTTTTTATCATAAAGATTTTTGATGTAATAAAAACTAGAAACTATACTCTTATTGGAAGTTTAGTTAAAACTAAATTGTGATATTCCTTAAAAATATACACTGCCATTCAGAATTTTGGGATCTGCAAGATTTTTAATTTTTAATTTTTTTAAAGAATTATCTAATCACGACAATGATTGTTATCAAATAAAAAGGTTAAATGCCTAGTTCTGCCATGAAACTCTAAATAACGCAGGCTGACGTGTTGTTAACTGATGATATTCACAGAGTTGTACGACTTGGCACAAGCTGATGTGTACACAACATGAACCAAAGAGACTGTCCTCAAAGAAAATACGACCCAGTTGTACGTTTTTGAATCGACCAAATACGACCCATGTTTACGTTTTAAAGTTAAGCGCCCTCTAGCGGTCGTAAAAATAATGACAGTGTCGTGTTGGATCTGACGTATGAGTTTTTATACCAATTTCACTGTAATTTAAACGTGTTTTACTGGGTGTAATTTGTATATATGACCACACCTAACCCCACCCTAAACCTACCCCTTACAGAAATAGTGCAAAATCATGATTTCTAGTACATATTCCAAAAAAAAACATACAATGAAAACATATGCGTTCTCTGGTATCGAACCTGTGTTCATATGATTATACCACTTCACAGTGCAACGTGCTACTAATTGACCTACACATAATACTAAGGTTGAATTAGATACCTGTTACTGATAAGGGAGCAAATGTTGAATACGCTCTATAGAGACGTATTTGATGTTGAAAACGCTCTATAGAGACGTATTTGAGGATTTGTGAAAACGACTTACGTCGGTCGTATAAATTGGAGGACATGTTGGAACCAAATCAATGAGCTTGCAGCTTCACTTTTAAATGGCTGGTAACATTCACTCTGGCATTTGGCAGCATGCTTTCAGAGTTCCTCTGAAACCCTCCACCTTCCCCAGCTCCACCTGTATAGATCTGCTTCGGGTTATTTTATATGCTATTTGTGCAGCAGCAGTATGTCTTAAATCCTGACAGCACTGAAAAAAACGAAATGTTACGTTTTACTAAGTGACAACTTATATTTGAGCTGATTCAACTTAACATTTTTAGGCAGCCGAGTAACAAACACAGCTGTTAAGTTTAACAAACTTTTTTTTTTTTTGTTTAGTCAACTTGAATATATAAGTTGTCACTTAGTACAACTTAACATTTCCAATTGAATGAACTTATTTGAGTTGACTGAAAATTTTAAGGCAGCAGGGTAACAAATTATTTTAAACTGTCTGAACAAATTCATGTCCTCATGCAGTGAGATGCTGAAATCAGAAGTATCACTTTTACTTGAGTTTGTGTAGCAGAAAACACTGTGCTGCTCAATCACACAAAAAGCAGACTTAATACTTAAATAGCTGTTTTTTTGCTATTTAATATTCATAAACACAAGTCCATATTGTGAATTGACTTATTCGTCTAACATGTTACACTATAAAATTGAAATCATAGGGCCCTAATTTCAGCCTTCAGTATTCAATTATCGAATATCCTGTTTAACCCAAAAACATGTGCAGCAAATGCTGCTTCATGTTGATTCTGAGGTTTATTCTCTTGAATTTTTTTGGCAGATATTATGCACCTTTTGACTTTTATATTTGTGTTTTCTTTAACCTGCTCAGATAAACCAGAGAGCTATGACGTGTGGTACGAGAGCCGCTATGAGGAGTGCGACAAAGAGGCCTGTCTCTCCTTCTCCAAGGATATCCTCTGCTCTCGAGTCACCGTGGACCATAACTACTATGCTATCTGTCAGAACCTGCTCTCCAGATTCGCCACCTGGCGTGGCATCACAGGCGGTCTCCTCCACGACCCCCCTGCCGACATAGTCAAAGACGGGCGACTGACGACCCTGCTGGACGAGTGCACCAGGCCTCAAAAACTGTACGGTCGCTTCCAGGCAGCTAAAGAACTGCGGGAGTACCTGACACAACTCACACAGCTGAGCAATACTAACAGGTAGTGTCGAGAACAGGGGACATTCTGTGGCCCCCCGCTGAAAAAAAGACCTCTGAAGTACTTTTACAAATGTGCTGCCAGATTCTGGAACACGTTCGTTCACCTTCAAGGGAGTCGCTATTTCGTTGCCGCTATCAATCATGCCAAGATTGGCTCTAGTTCTGCCTGGGGCTAATTAAAGAAGTTTGCACATGAACATGGATTAAAGGGTCGTGTGAAAATCAGCAGAGCAGAGGCTTAAACTGCTGTGATCACCCTGGTGTGTGAGTGTGTGTCTATGTGTGTGTGATTGAGTTGATTGTAATATCTGATGCTTCAGTGAACCCTCGCTGCTGTTATAGGTTCTGATTAGGATCCTGTAATACGGTTTCTAATTAATTTATAAATTGGGTGCTGTAGGTGCACCGTAAGCAGGGGTTATAACTGAAGTGAAACAGGGAGACTTGTTTATGTCTGGATGAATCTTAACAAAAACATGTCCAGGTCATGTTTTAACCCAAAATAAAAATAGAACGTTTTTTATTATATTTTTTTAAATATAATATTCCTGTGTTAGCACAGAATGTAATTATATTTTAGGAGCAATTTTCTTGTCCTTTTTTTTTTTGCACATGATCATAATGCCATAAGTCTTTTGTTTGTTTGTTTTATTTAGTTCTATTTTGTTTTTAGTTTTCTTTTTGTTTGGTTTTAATTTTGTTGCTTTTTGTTAGGGTTTGTCTTTTTATGTTTAGTTTAGTTTTTGTGTTGTTTTTGTTCTGTTTTGTGTTGGAAAACAAGACCGCAAAAATGCTGTTAAAAATATTTTAAATCAGTGTAAATTCAGAGGAGTATAATAGTTTTTTTGTTTGTTTGTTTGTTTTTGTTTTTGTTCTCATATTCCTGTTAGCAAGGAATTTGTTATTTTAATTATAGCAAGTATAATATAATTAATTATATTTTAGGAGCTGTTTTTTTTTTTTTTTTTGCATGTGATCATAATGCCAAGATGTTAGGGCTTTTGTTTGTTTGTTTGTTTGTTTTTGTTTTTTTGCTTGTTTTATGTTTTTGTTTTGTTTTCTGCTCGGTTATCTTTTTTTTTTTTTTGGCTTTGTTTTTGTTCTGTTTATTTTGTTTGTTTTGTTTCTGTTAAAAATTAGCATAAATTTAAAGTATTATTATTATTATTATTATTATTATTATTAATCAATTATATTTTTGGCTAAGGATTTTGTTTGCTTATATTTTATTTTGTTTTGTTTTATTTTCTGCTCTTTTATCTGTTTCTGTTTTTTTTGTTGTTTTTTTTGTTGTTGTTGTTGTTTTTTTTTGGTGTTTTGACTTTGTTTTTGTTCTGTTTTGTGACGCAAAACAAATGCTGTAAAACTACCATAAAATGCTGTCTTTTTTTTTTAAATAAGTGTACATTTAAAGGTGTAAATAAATGTAGATCTTTTTTAATATAATATATTCTTGTGTTAGTAAGGAACATGAATATATTTTGGGATTATTATTTTATTTTTTTGCACATTTTTGTTTGTTTGCTTGTTTTATTTTGTTCTTGTTGTTTTTGTTCTGTTTTGTGTGGCAAAACAGTAAAAATGTTGTATATATATAAATCCGCATACATTTTCTTTAAGCAAAATAAGATTTTGGGTGAAATATCACTAGGACATGTTCTTGACTACTGGGTTTGAGATTCATCCATTTGTGTTGTATTTTAGTCTCTATATCCGATTAACCACCTGGTTTCTTTGCTACAGGAAGTCAAGTCTTAACTGAATTTGAAAGCATGATTGGTCAAATTATGCCTCTTATGGAAGGGAAATTTGATCAAGAGTTTCCTGTTTCAATGATGCTTCTTATAAAAGTGGCTATCAATGCCGGTGATGGTAGTTGGACGACTCAATTTAAAAAAACAAACAAAAGAAAAACAAACCTGGAATGAAAATAAAAAAAGGATTAGATTTGAAACAACCAAGTATGCAAGAACAAAAATACCAAAGAATATTGTCACCATTGTGTGGTTCAGTTTGTTCTTTTAGCAATGCTTTGACCAAGATTGTTCAAAAGGGAAATCACAATAAAGCTCTTATTTTTCATGTTTCTGTCTTCATAAAAAATGCTAGTGATGTTCTTTTTACTTTCTTCTTTATGGACCAATACAGTTTACCATGCAACCATGATATACAGTCTCCTTCACTTGCACTTGCATTGTGTTTACAGAGACAAGTTGCACTACATTGTCAGATCCTCATAGACCCTTTAATGTTTCTTATCAATTTTGTCTGCACAATGTTCTTTTTCCCCCTAGTAATGTTATCCGTGTGCCACTTTCCATGTTTGTAATAAGCAATATTGAGAATTGATTGAGCCTAATGAATTATCGCTTTAAACATTTTAATATTTCATATTGGTTTATAGGCATTCCAACTTTTGAAGTCCCTTGTTTGTGTTCAAATATGATTTATTCTGTAAAGAGAAAAGTCTGCTTTCTGTATGTGTTTGTTTTGAGACTAAGGAAAAGTCTGGTCGTACTGTGCCTTTCATTCAAAAGTTGTATTTTCGACTGGGTGAGAATATAAAATTATATTAAAGTACATCTATACTTACCTGCTCTGATTATTTTCTTGCAGTATTGAATGCATTATAAGGATTGATAATGGCAAAAATTTAATTCAAGGCAGCGTCATTTTGAATCCTGAGGTAATAAAATATCAAGTGTGTGTCTGAATACCTCCATATGGTTTCATCTGGAATGAAGCCAACACACACATCCTGAGCAGGAGAGAGAAGTGCGAGAAGACTCGAGAAACTGAACAGAACACGAACCTTATTTTCAGTCCTTCAGCTTCAACACAATGTGAATTTCTTCAGGTTAATCAAGAATTGTCAGGCGAAACATTATTTTCGTAAGCCAGTATACTGTAAATAAATATAAAACGTCTGCCGTTCGGTTGACCACAGAAGTCATTAATATCAGGGCCCGAAGCTGGAGTCAAGGTTTGCCCTCCTTAGAGTGTGTTCCTGTGATAAATGGAGTGACTCTGGGCTAAAGTTAAACACATTCACCCATGGCATCTAAATATAGATTTCTTCCTCTGGTTGCAAAACCCATGGCAAGGATTAGAGAATACAGAGTCAGCACCGCTCTGACAGTTCTCGAGATCTAGTGGAGACGGAAAATTGAGGGTAAAAAAGACATCCAATATCCCAGACAGTCCGAAACCATTCATATTATTCACCCGTTTCATACACTCCAGGCTAAATCAAGCCAAACGCCAAAAAAGCAAAAGGTTTCAGGCTTCTTAAAGGGTTTCGGAAAGTGGAAAATGTACATGAGCACCAGGATTTTTTATTATTAGAAACCTTTTATTTTGACGCAGTATTTGTAATTCAAACCATATAAAAGCGTGAATCTTAAACAATATGGCTATTACTTATAAAATCATGTCCACAAGGCCCTATAAAACAAACACACTATTAAGATATAGACAACCATTCAAAAGTTTGGGGTCAATATCATTTTTTTTTTTTTTTTATGTTTTAAAAGATGTTTTAAGGTGTTTTTCTTATGCTCACCAAACATTTGCTGCATTTTCAAAAATGTAAAATAGCAAATATATCAAAATAATCTAAATATTTAGATTTTGTTTTCGTAATTTTGACTTTATTTTTAAAATATTTAGACTTTATTCACAAAATATTTTGACTTTATTCTCTTAATTTAGGCTTCATTCTAAAAATATTTTGACTTTATTCTTGACTTTCTCATAATATTTTGACTATTCTAAAAATATTTTGACTTCTCATAATTTTGACTTTATGCTCAAAATATTTAGACTTAATTCTAAAAATATTTTGACTTTATTCTTGTCATTTTTACTTTCTCAAAATATTTTGACTTTATTCACAAAATATTTTGACTTTATTCTCTTAATTTAGACTTAATTCTCAAAATATTTTGACTTTATTCTGAAAATATTTCAACTTAATTATCTTAATTCTCTGTCTAAATATTTCTGAAAATATTTTGACTTATTTCTCATAATTTCGACTTTATTCTCCAAATATTTCAACTTAATTCTCATAATTTTGACTTTCTCAAAATATTTTGACTTTGTCTAAATATTTCTGAAAATATTTAGACTTTTTTCTCATAATTTCGACTTTATTCTCCAAATATTTCAATTTAATTCTCATAATTTTGACTTTCTCAAAATATTTTGACTTTGTCTAAATATTTCTGAAAATATTTAGACTTATTTCTCATAATTTCGACTTTATTCTCCATATATTTTGACTTAATTCTCATAATTTTGACTTTCTTCTCAAAATATTTTGACTTTCTTCTTGTAATTTTTATTTTTGCGCATAATTTCGACTTTATGCACAAAATATTTTAACTTAATTCTAAAAATATTTTGACTTTATTCTCGTAATTTTGATTTTATTCTCAAAATATTATGACTTTATTCTCATAATTTTGACTTTATTGTCAAAATATTTCTACTTCTCTTAATTTAGGCTTCATTCTAAAAATATTTTGACTTTATTCTTGACTTTCTCATAATATTTTGACTATTCTAAAAATATTTTGACTTCTCATAATTTTGACTTTATGCTCAAAATATTTAGACTTAATTCTAAAAATATTTTGACTTTATTCTTGTCATTTTTACTTTCTCAAAATATTTTGACTTTATTCACAAAATATTTTGACTTTATTCTCTTAATTTAGACTTAATTCTCAAAATATTTTGACTTTATTCTGAAAATATTTCAACTTAATTATCTTAATTCTCTGTCTAAATATTTTGACTTATTTCTCATAATTTCGACTTTATTCTCCATATATTTTGACTTAATTCTCATAATTTTGACTTTCTTCTCAAAATATTTTGACTTTCTTCTTGTAATTTTTATTTTTGCGCATAATTTCGACTTTATGCACAAAATATTTTAACTTAATTCTAAAAATATTTTGACTTTATTCTCATAATTTTGACTTTATTGTCAAAATATTTCTACTTCTCTTAATTTAGGCTTCATTCTAAAAATATTTTGACTTTATTCTTGACTTTCTCATAATATTTTGACTATTCTAAAAATATTTTGACTTCTCATAATTTTGACTTTATGCTCAAAATATTTAGACTTAATTCTAAAAATATTTTGACTTTATTCTTGTCATTTTTACTTTCTCAAAATATTTTGACTTTATTCACAAAATATTTTGACTTTATTCTCTTAATTTAGACTTAATTCTCAAAATATTTTGACTTTATTCTGAAAATATTTCAACTTAATTATCTTAATTCTCTGTCTAAATATTTCTGAAAATATTTTGACTTATTTCTCATAATTTCGACTTTATTCTCCATATATTTTGACTTAATTCTCATAATTTTGACTTTCTTCTCAAAATATTTTGACTTTCTTCTTGTAATAATTATTTTTGCGCATAATTTCGACTTTATGCACAAAATATTTTAACTTAATTCTAAAAATATTTTGACTTTATTCTCGTAATTTTGATTTTATTCTCAAAATATTATGACTTTATTCTCATAATTTTGACTTTATTGTCAAAATATTTCTACTTTTCTTAATTTAGGCTTCATTCTAAAAATATTTTGACTTTATTCTTGACTTTCTCATAATATTTTGACTATTCTAAAAATATTTTGACTTCTCATAATTTTGACTTTATGCTCAAAATATTTAGACTTAATTCTAAAAATATTTTGACTTTATTCTTGTCATTTTTACTTTCTCAAAATATTTTGACTTTATTCACAAAATATTTTGACTTTATTCTCTTAATTTAGACTTAATTCCCAAAATATTTTGACTTTATTCTGAAAATATTTCAACTTAATTATCTTAATTCTCTGTCTAAATATTTCTGAAAATATTTTGACTTATTTCTCATAATTTCGACTTTATTCTCCAAATATTTCAACTTAATTCTCATAATTTTGACTGTCTCAAAATATTTTGACTTTGTCTAAATATTTCTGAAAATATTTTGAGAAAGTCAAGAATAAAGTCAAAATATTTTTAGAATGAAGCCTAAATTAAGAGAAGTATAAGTCTAAATATTTCTGAAAATATTTAGACTTATTTCTCATAATTTCGACTTTATTCTCCAAATATTTTGACTTAATTCTCATAATTTTGACTTTCTTCTCAAAATATTTTGACTTTCTTCTTGTAATTTTTATTTTTGCGCATAATTTTGACTTTATGCACAAAATATTTTAACTTAATTCTAAAAATATTTTGACTTTATTCTCGTAATTTTGATTTTATTCTCAAAATATTATGACTTTATTCTCATAATTTTGACTTTATTGTCAAAATATTTCTACTTCTCTTAATTTAGGCTTCATTCTAAAAATATTTTGACTTTATTCTTGACTTTCTCAAAATATTTTGACTTCTCATAATTTTGACTTTATGCTCAAAATATTTAGACTTAATTCTAAAAATATTTTGACTTTATTCTTGTCATTTTTACTTTCTCAAATATATTTTGACTTTATTCTGAAAATATTTAGACTTAGTTTTCATAATTTCGACTTTATTGTCAAAATATTTAGACTTAATTCTCATAATTTTAACTTTATTGTCAAAATGTTGTGACTTTATTCTCATAATTTCGACTTTATTCTCAAAATATTTTCACTTTATTCTCTTAATTTAGGCTTCATTCTAAAAATATTTTCACTTTATTCTCTTAATTTCGACTTTATTCTTCAAATATTTTGACAATTTTTAAAATATTTTGATTTTGACTATTCTCATGATTTTGACTTTATTCTCAAAATATTTTCACTTTATTCTTGCAATTTCAGTTTTTTTCTTAAAATATTTTGACTTAACCCATTAAAGTCCACCGGCAACTATAGTTGTCGCAGTTTATAGTTGTCAATTTCTTTTTGTAAGTATTTTTCTAGATGTAATTATTTTTCTTATCCATGTTTTATGACATGCAAGCAAACAACCAAATAAAGGATTTCAAGAACCAAAAAAAGGCATTGACGTCCTTCCTGTCACATGAGGATGTCAACATCCTACCCCTACTTCTCATAATTTAAACTTTATTCTTATTATTTTTACTTTATTTTCGAAATGTTTAAACTTTATTTGACTTTTTTTTTTTCTTGTGGCACTAAAGCGCTGTTGTAAAGTTATTTATATGTATGCTTAGCTCAGTAAAAAATATCAAATCAAATATAATTTTATATAAAATATAATTAGCATTATAATATAAATTATTCAGTGCTGAATACTGTTGTTAGAAATATCTTAAATGATTTATAAATGAAAACTGAAAACAGTTATGCACCTTAATATTTTTGTGGAATGTTTTTTTTTTTTTTTTTATATTATATATTAATTGTACCATCCAATCTGACAGAACTGGAGAGGATCTGCAAGGAGGAATGGCAAAGGATACCCAAATCCAGGTGTGAAAAACTTGTTGCATCTTTCCCAAAAAGACTCATGGCTGTATTAGATCAAAAGGGTGCTTCTACTAAATACTGAGCAAAGGGTCTGAATACTTAGGACCATGTGATATTTGTGTCACCATGTGATGTGTTTTTCTTTTTTAATAAATCTGCAAAAATGTCAACAATTCTGTGTTTTTCTGTCAATATGGGGTGCTGTGTGTACATTAATGAGGAAAAAAATGAACTTAAATGATTTCAGCAAATGGCTGCAATATAACAAAGAGTGAAAAATTTAAGGGGGTCTGAATACTTTCCGTACCCACTGTATATCAATTTCTTTGGCATTTTGTCCCCAAGCTCCTAATTTTTGTCCTCAGCACTACAGTATTTAAATGTTACTCAGTAGTGCTTTACCAGACTGTGATCCAGGTCTTTTTTAAGACAGACAATGTTCTACCATGTCTTTATTTGCAGAAAGAAGCAGAGAGGAACTTTTCTTTCAGACATGATCTGAATGTAACATGGCCTTGACCAGTAATGTGTGGGCCGCTTAATAGCCATAAGTTCAGAAGATATCATTATTTCATTGACACGACAGTGTGAGGATGTACAGGTCAAGAGACAGGTCTTGACCTCAATGTACACTTTGAATGCCGTTTAAAACAAGCTGGAGTCTTTATTTTTATCTGATGGTGCAGATGCAAGCCGACCTTTGCCAGTGTGAACTGAAGCATCACAGGTTGTTGAGACTGAAGTTACTGTTGAATGCAACTTCAGTGAGAAAGGAAAAGTGGATTTATGACAACTTTCTATGAAGAACAGATTCCAGTTTTAGCTTTTATTTACTCTAAAATTAAATTAGAACCACTGAGGTTTGGCATTACATGACTATGTGTGCACTGTATAATGTACTGTTTTAGTTGAACGTTGTTGCTTCAGAAAACACCAGAAGAAAATGGCCATTCAGATCCTAAATTAGAGCACATCTGCACGTTATGGTCAGAGGGTTGTCCAGCTGTGTGGGGTTATATCAACTGTTTCATTATCTGGATGTTTGGTCAGGTTTACAGAGCGAACTTCATGAATCAATTTGGAAGTGGCAAATTTACAGCTGCGAATAATGTTGTTCAGTCTCAACGGGAAACTTTTGCACATTGCGGCCACTTTGTTGCTGATTATGCAGACAAAAACATCACATCATAAATGTCAGCATGTACTCGGAAGAACCACATGCTTGTGGTTTTCTGAAATTTGAGCTTTAAGCACAGATGTTACAGCTATATTTCACTGTAAATAGGGGCAGCAGGAAAGAAGCAAATGAGCAGCTTCTGGAGGGGAGCTGGGCTGCTTTTTCTCGGAGTGGAGATGAGAAACTGAGTGAAAACAAAGATAAAACAATTGAGCTCTAAATGACAAGCACCTGACCTGACAGTGTTGACAAACACCATAAGCTGCTTTATATCTACCGTCAACTGAGAGCTCAAATCAGAACTCACACAAGCTCTATCTAAACCATAGCTATAGGCTACAGCTGCCATCAGTGGCTGCTTCCTACAGTAAGACAAATATAAACTCATAAATGACTGATTCGGACGCTGTTCACAGGCATCAACTCTGAAAGATTGATTTCAAAACTGCTGATGTGTGAGGATATACTATCCTCTTTATTTTGCTATATTGTATTAATATATACATACATTGGGGTACACAAGCTTAGGGGCAAAATTGTAATTTTATAAATATTCGTCAGATGGGTCCAGCTTCTAGCATCCCTGTGACCCTGGAAAAGCGCTTTTCGAAATAAATGGATGGGTAGATAATGTTGAGGTACAGCAGTACATTTAAAAGATAAATAAATAAATAAATAAATTACATTTACAGTATCAACATTTACTCCAGCATCTTGGATTTATTTTTGTAAGTGAAACAAATGTATGTAGCATACACAATTCTGGAGCAAAATATTAAGTTTTTAAATTATTTTTTATCAATAGTTTTCAGTATTGAATGAATTATAAGTGTGATTAATAAAAATATGAATTCAAGATAAGATAAGAGGATAAGAGGATAAAATGAGGATTATAAATATAATGTTGACACCTACACTGCAAAAAATGCTTTTCTTACTTGTTTCCAGCCAAAATATCTAAAAATTCTTACGTCAAGAAGGATTTTCTAGACAAGTCAGAATTATTGAAAAAAGAAGTCAAAATTAAGTGAGTTTTACCCCAATGGGGTAAGAATAATAATCTAGTTTTCTGCTTGAAATAAGATTATTTTGCTTACCCCATTGGCAGATTATTTTGCTTTTTTTTTTTTCTGAAAACAAATAAACAAATAAACTTTCCATTGATATACGGGATATGACAATAATTGGATGAGATACAACTTTTTGAAAATCTGAAATCAAAATATTGAGAAAATCACCTTTAAAGTTGTCTAAATAAAGTTCTTAGCAATGCATATTACTAATCAAAAATTAAGCTTTGATATATTGATTTTTTATCAATAGTTTTCAGTATTGAATGAATTCTAAGTGTGATTAATAAAAATATGAATCCAAGATAAAGGATGAAATGAGGATTATAAATATAATTAGCTCATGTTGACACCTACACTGTAAAAAATGCTTTTCTTACTTGTTTCCAGCCAAAATATCTAAAAATTCTTTTAAATTCTAAAAAGTCATGAAGGATTTTCTAGACAAGTCAGAATTATTGTCCTGTTTTCAGAAAAAAAGTTTCAGTCAAAATTAAGTGAGTTTTACCCCAATGGGGTAAGAATAATAATCTAGTTTTCTGCTTGAAATAAGATTATTTTGCTTACCCCATTGGCAGATTATTTTGCTTGTTTTTTTTTTTTTTTTCTTCTGAAAACAAGACAATAATTTTTACTTGTCTAGAAAATCCTTCTTGATTTAAGATTTTATAGATATTTTGGCTGGAAACAAGACAACAAAATCTAAGTAGGAAAAGTATTATTTTTTTTTTTGCAGTGTATTGATGAAAAATAGCCCTAAATAATGAGCTATGTACAGGGGCTGGACAATGAAGCTGAAACACTGGCCAATATAGTGTTGGAGGTTTCATGGCTATATTTGCGCAGCCTGGTGGCCAATCTTCACTTATTGCACATTCCACCAGTAAGAGCAAAGTGTGAAGGTTGACTATGTGCACCCAATGGTTCAGACATTGTGCCATGTATAAGGATGATAATGCACTAATACACACAGCAAGACTGGTGACAGAAAGGTTTGATGAACATGAAAATAAAGTTGAACATCTCCCACGGCCTGCACAGTCACCAGATCTGAATATTATTGAGGCACTTTGGGATGTTTTGGAGGAGCGAGTCAGGAAACGTTTTCCTACACCAGAATCACATTGTGACCTCTGACTACTGTGCATGGCATGTATTTGTCAATCCCAAAATGAAATGATGCTGTATTGGCCACAAAAGGAGGACCAACACCGTACTAATTGTGGTCTAAAATCAAGTGTTTCAGTTTCATTGTCCAACCCCTGTATATTCAGCGAACAGTATAAATCCAAAATGGTAGAAAATGTTTTTTTTTTTTATTTGTTTTTTTTTTAGGTAAAATACTTGTTTTGTTATTGTTTTAATTATTAATAATTTTAATGATAATGAGTTGTATTGCATGAAGCAAAAGTATATTTAAAAACGTTTTTTTTTTTTCACCATCTGAGATTATTATTTTTCTTTTTACTGAGCTAAATATACACAGTTTTGAGAATAAATAATAATAAAAATAAAAATTTGTTTTCCTCCAGTTTTTTTTTTAAACAATTGCATAGATAGTTGCAAGCACTGAATAATGTATAAGTATATTTATAATACACATTTTGTCCATCATCTTGGATTTGTATTATTCTCTAAGATAAGTATACATATTAAACAAATTTGGGAATTGCTAACTAATTTTACTGATAATTTCCAGTTCTGAATAAATGCGACCCTGGACCACAAAACCAGTCTTAAGTCACTGGGGTATATTTGTAGCAATAGCTAAAAATACACTGTATGGGTCAAAATTATTCATTTTTCTTTTATGCCAAAAATCATTAGGGTATTAAGTAAAGATCATGTTCCATGAAGATATTTTATAAATTTCCTACCATAAATGTATCAAAACTATTTTTTATGAGTAATATGCATTGTTAGAACTTCATTTGGACAGGTGATTTTCACAATATTTTTTAATTTTGTTGCACCCTCAGACTCCAGATTTTTAAACAGTCATACCTCGGCCCTTATGATTGTTTTTGTGGTCCAGGGTCACAAATAAGCTTTCCATTGATATACGGGATATGACAATAATTGGATGAGATACAACTTTTTGAAAAAAAAAAAAAAAAAAAAAAAAATATATATATATATATATATACAACTTTTTATATATATATACACACACACACACACACACACACACACACACACACACACACACAATGACCCATACAATGTATTGTTGGCTAATGCTCTGTGCTACTTATGACTGGCTTTGTGGTCCAGGGTCACATATTTATAATCAACATTTTTTCCTTCATCTTGTATTTGCATGCATTATGGGACTGTATTCCCTCCAAAGGATACAGGTGATGCTGTTTAGAATTTGATAATAAGACAGGCAGAATGTAGCTGCCTACTATTTGAAAAGAGCCTTGCATCTGGATTACGCCTATGATATCTTAAAATGGTGCGTATAGAGACAGCTCATAGGTTTTGGAACAGAGCTGGAGTCTTTTCTGTCAGCGCGACCCTGTGAGATGGCCACAGGCACTGAGGTTAGAGAAACAGAGAGTGCTTGGAAAACCAACACAGCGGGGCGTCTGAACAGCTGTGCCCCCATTACTCTCACTGCCCACATGACCACCCCACAGAACAGACATAGGATGTGATTACTATTGACCTGAGCAGAAGAAAAAAAAAGAGAACACCATCCACACCCCCCTGGGGGACTTTTAGAGCTGTGCTGGCCTCATGATTACAGCTCTGAGTGTTTGTGCGTGCGTGTGTGTGTGCGTGTGCTGAACCACACACTGACCCCTCTGCCATCCATCTCTATTACTGGCACAAATAACACAGCACTGCAGGACACAGTGTTGTTCAGTTCTTTCTCTTGCTCTTGTCCTTAACAGCAAACTTCAAAAAGCAGAAAGTCACAGTTTTATTTAAAGGCAGAATTCAATTGACAAAACAATGTAATTTACTCTTTGTAATGACATTCTAAACTCGTGCAGCACACCTTCTTTCGTGAATTGCAAAAGAAGATATTAAGCAGAATGTTCACACTGATCTTTTTCATGTACATGTGAAGTGTGTTGTGTTCTTAATTGAGAAAGCAAAGTCCAAAATTCATGTCACAATCATTTCTTACACTGTCAGAAAAAAATCTATTTTATATTTTTACATATTTCAATGTAATCAATATTTTATTTATTAAAGTTTAAATCTAATCAAGTTTATTTTCCTCAAAAGTACTAACTCAAGGCAGTGAATTAAACAATATATTTTTATTTGTGAATGTATCTATTATTCAAGTTAGTGTTTTTCAAAAATACTAACTCAAGGCAGTAATTTATACGATATATTTTATTATTCAAGTTAGTGTTTTTCAAAAATACTAATTAAGGGCAGTAATTTATACAATATATTTTATTTTATTTCTGATTGTAGTTATTATTCAAGTTAGTGTTTTTCAAAAATACTAACTCAAGGCAATAATTTAAACAATATATTCTATTTTGTGAATGTAGCTATTATTCTTCATAGATAACTTTTAACTATTTTTGAATTTTTCAGATAATCAGTCGTCAAAGCTTGGTAAATATTGGTCACAGACATGGAGATTTAAATTTCACCAAACTGATTCCTCACTAAAAACTAAAGCCAATTTTAAAGTTTTATTTTGACGTAACAAATTGGTTATATAAAAGTGTGTGAGTTTTTTACTTGTTTAATTAGTCCTCCCCTTATGCCATTATGTTGTTCGTTCAGACTGATTCGCGAATATGAAATGTGCACGAACACAAGAGGCGGGGTTTATTGAATAAACCAATCACAGCTGAACATAACCAGTCATGTCCAATCATATAGCAATAGAAGCATTGCCTCCTCTACGTGACTTTCCCCCATTCATTCTCAATTACCCCCCACCAAACTCACCGCATGCTTTAGGGGGTTTGTTTAAACTCAATGGGCTCAGGGGAGGCGAGAGAGATGCAGCCTCTTGCTGTTACTTGACCTGCTGGTGTCACTGTTGGACAGTGATTTTTACACTTTCTAACATCATATTTTGTAATACTGGAGTTTTAATTTGTACTACAATTTTTTTTCTCATCCAGTATTTTGAGGTGACAGTGCCTCCCTTGTTTCCTCGGAGGAAACACTTCTAATGTGAACAGAAACATTGACGTGAATATTCAGGAATAGTGCATAACGATCCATTGCGCCATTGCATTCAGTGTTAGCTTTGTCTTAAGTCCGGCTTCAGATGATGTAGAAAATAATGAACAATATGTGCTACTTTAGCCAAGACCTTGGCCACTGCACAAGCCCTCAGTTAAGACCTTGGCATCTAGATGAGCCCTCGGCACAAATCCTTATGGTCAGCTATGAATGCGTCGTGCCAGGACCAACAAAATGCAGTTTTATCAGGAAGGAAGTTCATTGTGCTTAAAGTGTTAGTTCACCCAAAAATTAAAATTAGCCCATTATTTGCTCACCCTGAAGGCATCCTAGCTCTATGTGACTTCCTTCTTTCAGTTAAATGCAATCAGAGTTATATATATAAAAAAAATCCTGGCTCCTCCAAGCTTCATAATGGCAATGTGTGGTTGTTTCTCTTCAACAGTACAAAACAAGTCCAATAATGCGCATCCATCCATAATAAAAAAGTACCTCACACAGCTCCGGGGGGTGAAATAAAGGCTCCTTTAGTGAATCAATGCGTTTTTGTAAGAAAAATATTCATATTTAAAATGTAATAATCACTTTAATCTAGCTTACACTAAAAGTTGTGTACAGAAGCAGCTCCGGCGGATTGCGTAGGACGGATGTGTAGGATGTGTAGTGCATGTGCCTGTGATTGTCACAAAAATCAATGTTTGTTTACAGGTGCAAAATAAGTTTGCTTACCTTAGCAAAGGAAAACCAGGCTCCTCTTGGCTTATATTGAAATCCTCCAACTTTTTTCTTTAGAAATCTTTGTTTTGTACTTCTAATTCATGACCTTTGATTTTTCTTACAAAAAACGCATCAGTTAGCTATAGGAGGCCTTTATTTACCCCTCGGAGCCATGTGAGGCCTTTCTTTAGTATGGATGGATGCACTTAATTGTACTTGTTTGGACTGTTGAAGAGAAACATCCGTCCATTGCCATTATAATATCATTGTCATATACACCTAGGATGCCTTGAGGGTGAGTAAATAATGGGCTAATTTTAATTTTTGGGTGAACTAACCCTTTAAAGCCAGTAACAAACCAGTAATCTATTAGTGCTAAAGAGCAATTATGCCTTCATGTTTTTCGATCTGCTGGACAATACAACTCTTCCTTCCCACCTAATGTTGGTGTGACGTACCTCAATCAATGTCACGCCAGGTGCATTCGCTTAGGCCAGGAGAGAACTGGTCTCCCTGACTGAGTCTGTTTTCTCTCAAGCTTTTTTTCCCCCTCCGTTTCTGTCACCTAATTTAGCTTGGGTTCCTTGCTGTGGTTGGCTTCTGGCTTGCTTAGTTGGGGTCTGAAAGACACATCAAGTAATTTATCAATATGACCCCACTGATTGACACCGCAAGAACATGGATGAGACCAAAACTTGAACTGAATTAAGATGGATGTTGGCCCTGTTGTTTTCTGTAGATGTGCTTCACAGCTAAACCATTCAACATCGATACTGGTATTGAACTGAACTGAATCAACACTGAACTGACCTGAATAACAACATTGTTGCATAGAACTGCCTTTATTTGATCGATTAACTTATTGATCTGAATTAACTTGAGCTACATAATAATACTGTTGACTTTTAGAGCAGCTCGACATCTTTTCCATAAATACTTTTGCTATTTCCTGTTTATCACTGTGAAGCTACTTTGGCACAATCTGTATTATAAACAGTGCTAAAGAAATAAAGGTGTCTTGACTTCATCTAAGCTTCATTACAGATCTGCAATCAACCCTCAAAGTCTATGATTATAAGTGTAGTATATTATGCTAGGTTATTTCACTTTTTACTGGCCTGTTTGATCCTTCCTTCTGTGGATCAGGTGTCAGAATAGACACAGTTTGCATATTTGCATATGTCATTTCTCACCCAAATACTATCCTTTCCAATGAAATCTGAAAATAACATTAAACCAAATGCAAAACTGATGGATAACAAACATTGCTTAATATTATTTGTATATATTTAAACAAACTTTCAAATATTAATATTACTATTTAAATACAGTTATTCAAAATCCAAATTGTATCCATATTTATTTTTAATGGACAATTTTCACATTTGGGGTTCTCAAAAGTGAAAGTCATGATAGTTGGCTAAACTTCTACAGGGTGAATGGAAACTTACAACAAACATAACTGTTGCATTTTTATTTTCAGGAAAAGAAAAAAAAATCCACAATGTCATTTCTATTTACAAAAGAGGAGAAAAACATTAGAGATAAAGATTTCAAATTTCCTGCCACTCTTTCAGCTGATAGCAGTGTTGACTAGTTGTCTGTAATGTTATCTGTAATTTAATCTTTCTGCTTGTTAATGCAAATATCTAATCAGCCTACCTGAGTATTTGTCCCTCCACCAGAGTGTACCCATCTTGTGATGGCTACTTCAACCCAGCTAACAGGGAACGTTCCCACAATGTTTTTTTTTTTTTTTTCCAAAGGTATTTAAAGGTTAGGACAGAACATTCTTATTAAATAATATTTATAGGATGTTCTAATAATGTTATTAATTGTTGATTTACATTCTCGTAACATTAAGAGAAAACATTCTCATAACAACAATCTCAGAATGTTCTTTTGATGTTATTTGTACACAGTTTAGGTTCAAGTAATGTTAAAAGAAAATGTTCTTATAACAAACTTCTCAGAACTTTCTTTTGATGTTACTTGTACACAATTGAGGTTCTTCTAATGGTAAGAGAAAACGGTCTTACAACAACAGTCTTGGAAATGTTCTTTTGATGTTATTTGCACATAAACTGATATAAAACTCTAGAATGCAGTCAGATTGGTCTAACTCAATCTGACAACATGACATCATAATCACATGGCACAGGTGATTGGTTCTCTCCTGTATCAGTGGCCAATTAGCTTACTGCTCAACATTCAAATATATGACTAGTGCTAGATGTAGCAGTTTGCAGCATGCTTCAGAAACCCTCCACCTTCCCCATCTCCACCTGTATAGATCTTGTCATGTAAAAAAAAAAAAAAATGCTGTTAGAACAATATTATCAGAACATCCTTGTGATGTAATTTGTACTTGATAGTTCTTGTCATGTTAAAAGAAAAAAAAAATCTTACAGCATATGTATTTAAGAAACATTTTCATAATGTTGATAAAGTTTTTAGAAATGTAAGGTTCTTATAACATTTTGACAATGGTAGATCGAGATGTTCCTGTAATGTTCATATAACAGAGAAAAAAAGTTCCTCAAACATTAAAAAAAACAAAACAAAACAAACAAACAAACAAACAAAAAAAACATTTTGGTCATTTTGAATGTTTACATAACATCCAGAAATAATGTTGTCACAACATGTTTCAAAGATCAAAGGGCATGTTTGTTTAACGTTTGTAGAGTCAGAAAAAAAAGCATAGAGACAGTTTGCATATTTGCCATATCCCATTTCTCACCAAAACACTATCCTTAATGAAATGAAAAACCAAATGTGAAACTGATAGATAACAAACATTGTTTAATATTATTTGTATACATTTAAACACATTTTCAAATATTAATATTATTATTATTTAAATACAGTTATTCAAAATCTATGGTCTCATAACATAAAATATGGGTGTTTTAAATGTAGAAAGAACACTCAAATATAAGTTTCTCATAATGTTATGACAGTGGTAGATTGGGATGTTCCTGAAAATCCACATAACCAATAAAAAAATTAAAAAACATTAAAAAAACTGGACGTTTCGAACGTTTACAAAACTACAAAATAACATTTGTATAATCAGTAAAAAACATTCTCATAACATAAAATACGGGTGTTTCGAACACATAGGGATAGGGAGAACTTTCAAATATAAGATTCTCATAATGTTTTGACAATGGTAGATTAGAATGTTCCTCAAACTTTTAAAAAACTGAATAGTTTGAATGTTTATGAAACATTCAGAAATATAATTTTTATAACTTATTGGGAATGTTAGCAAAATGTTCCTGGAACACTTTTTATTTATTTATTTATTTATTCATTTATTTTTTGCTATCTGGGAAGCAGGATTACGCACCATGCCACAAACCTGAAATCATCTCAGACTGGTTTCTTGATCGTTATAATGAGTTTACTATACTCTAATGGACCCCATTTAATCTACCAGATGTCATTTGCATCTTTGGGATGTGGTGGAACAGGAGATTTGCATTTAATGTTTAATAAGCAACTTCACTTGAAATACATTGCAAACTTTGTTTAATGCCAACTTTAAAACATTGTCACATGATCAAGATTCAATCATGCAATCTCTTGCAGATGTGATAAAGTCAAAGAACACTCCTTTGAGTCACAGTTACTCTTTTTTTTTAAGTAGGGGATTGAGCCCATCTAAAGGTGAAATTCTAGAATCGCTCCGGGCTACTTTTATGATACGTTTTTTAGTATTTTTTGGAGCTTGACAGTCACAGTAACTTACGTTGTACAGAAACGTAATACTTCCCCTAAAGAAACAGAGCAGATATTCCGCAACTTCTAAATAACTAGAAATGTGTCCAAACACATCAACATTTATACCTTTGAGATATTTGACTTTGTTGGTGGTGAGTATAATGAATATCCAATTTCCCTTCCACAGTTTCTCCCTTCATCCTTTACTTTTTAAGCAATAAAGCTCAACTAAGGGCTTGAAAACCTCTATTGAGCCTTTTTGTGCTGAGTCTTCAATTTTCACCTTTGAGAGCAGACCAGGTTTTCCATCTCTATTAAATGAATGGAGAGTAAAGACCTGAGGTGCATCCACAGATCAAATGCATCGACATGCTGACTCAGGCGCAGGACGCTCTGAGACGCCGGCAACTCTTTAGCATGGCAGCATCGATCAATAGAGCAAAGCTTGTGATTCAGGACGGTTCCGTGCCGAGCCAACAAATTGGGATGCTTTGACTTCATCTTTTGATCAACATTTCACTCTGATGAAGATCAGTGCCGAATCAGAGGAGAGCAACATGTTGTTGACAACATGCGTCTCCCAGAGCGAGCTCCCTTCCACGAATGGTTAGAAGAGGTCACTGAGTTTCAACCATGTGTGGGGCTCACAAACATCTGTAATCAGATGTAATTTGAAAAGAAATTTAATTGATTAAAGTTGACATTTATGACGTTATGAAAGATTCACATTTTAAATACATGCTATTCTGTTTAACTTTACTTTGAATCAAAGAATCCATAAAAAAAATATTAAGCAGCACACCAGTTTTCAATAGTACAGGACAAAATGATTTTTGAGCACCAAAATCAGCATATTTAAATAATCTTTGAAGCAATGGCTGCTGGAAATTCAGCTTTCCATGACAGGAATAAATCACATTTCAAAATAAATTCAGATAGAAATGACACTGTAAAAAAAACTATTTGCTTAGTCAGCTTAAAATAATTTGTTACCTGGCTGCCATAAAAATTTAAGTTCAGTCAACTCAAAGAAGTTTAGTCAACTTTAAATGTTAAGTTGTAACTTGTGACAACTTAGATATTAGAGTTGATTCAATTTAAAATTTTAAGGCAGCCAGGTAACAAATTATTTTAAGTTGACTCAATAAATTGTAAAAAGTGTAGTTACATTTTAAACTGTAATAATATTTCACAATATTAGTATTTACTGTATTTCTGATCACATAAATGCAGCCTTGATGAGCCTAAGAGAATTCTTTGAGAAACACTAAAAACTTAGCCTGGTCTTACCATACCCTCGTACTTTTTTTGTACAGAGGGTCTGGACATGAAGTTCGAAACGATTGGATCTGATTTTACCCAATCGCTAACGTTTGGTCGTGACGTATGTAATGCGCCAAATTGTTCGTGAAGCAACCAGGAACAGGAAGTTGCGTCAGCTGTAAACAACCTAGGCGGCCAGCCTAGGTAGCCATCCGTAGAAACAAAGATGGCTGTGAACGACAGCTGCAGGCTTTGTGACACAAATTTAAGAGTTGGCAGAAGTCTATCAAACAGCAAATTAATATTCGACAGAAAGGAGTTTAGTAATGTAGCATCTCAGTTGTCCAAGCTCGGTTTTATCATCGACAACACACCGCTCCATTCATATCGGGTCTGCTGCAAATGCTGCTTTACTATCTTGAGGCTTTTTCCAAAGCCAGTTGGAAGTAAAGCCACGACATCTTTTCCGGAAATAAAATGTTCCAAACACTCCTCTTGCTCCGACTTTAATTTCGGGATATTTGGGTGCCTAGCCAAAACGGATTGAATGGCTTCCTTTAGTTGCGTCTGCGCCGCCATTGCGAAACTACAACCAGCTAACTTAGAGACTACAACGCAAATGCAGCGCATTTTGCTTGACGTCATCGTTAACACCCCTCCTCCTGTTCGCTGATTGGCCCGGTAGGAATTCTACCGGAGGAATCGGGTCCAACGAGATCGTACCCAGACGTACCCTGCAGGGAAATGACAATTGAGCGGAAGCTTACGGATGGCTACGGCCAGGCTACTAAAAACTAACATGAACAAACAATAGACAATACATTTATTACAGTAGTTATGAATCTTTTTTTTTTTTCATTTCAGTACATGAAAATACAGTCATTCATTGTTAGTTCATGTTAGTTCACACTGCAATAATTTATGTTCAGACACAACTTTTAATTTTAATAATACATTAGTAAATGTTGAAATTAACATCAATTAAGATTAATAAATGCTGTAGAAGTATTGTTAATTGTTAGTTCGTGTTAACTAACAAACCTTATTGTAAAGTGTTAACAAAAAATCTTACTGAAATAAAAAATAAACTCTTCCCCGCTGCATAGTTTTTTTAAGCCTCACTAAATATTTGATAATGGATAAAATTAAATTTTTCTACATTTTTTCTTGCACTCATTGATTTTTATTTAATTTATATATATTATGTTTTTACTGGAAAACAAGACAAAAATAGTGATTAAATTTTATTATTATTATTATTATTACATTACATTACATTAGTTAATGCACTGTAATGCAGATGAACAATGAGCTTGTATTCTAGTTAACTAACATTAAAGATTTACAAATGTGTTAAAAATCAGCCATAATTACATAAAAATTAGATTGTGATGTGTTACTTTTGTAAAATGTTCTTACTTTTTGTTCAAAGTTTTATAAATGCAGGGCCAAAAAACTTTATTAATCCACAAGTCTTTCTGATAGCTAATGGAACAGTCTCTTATTGTCTATTTCTGGTACGTTCATGAACGAAAATCCACTAATGGCATACTTGATGTAGTATAGCCCTAGGAACCATGCATTTGTACTGTGAATTTAGCCTGTCTGAGCAGGGAGAGATTAACACAGCTCAGTGGTCTCAGCATGTCAGGTCTAAGTGGGAATCACACTAAAGACAAAGCAGCCAGCTGGAGCCGCAGCCCTGTATGTAATTCCTTGCAGTATTCGAGCGCGTGGCATATTGAATAAACCCAAAGAAGTGGAAAGCCAAGCGTAAGGCCAGGCATTAGACAGACATAATTGCCGTCATCTCTAGGGCAAATTGATATGGGTGTTAAATAAGTTTCACGTCTAATTGTGACAGATCAGCCACGCTAGCCATATGTAACATCATATGACTCTGATTCCCTTGCTTACAGTGTGTGTGTGTGCTGTAAATGTTGATGCTAATTTGTGCTAATTATAAAAGCAGAACCACGCTGAAAAATAGATGAGTGTGGTTTCCTCAAGGGAAGCTTTCTATAAATGTTGAACACTCATTGCCAGCATGTAATGGCATTTTAGATAAGGGGAGACAGGAGGCGATGCTATTTTCGGACGCATCAAAGTGCCACACCACCATAAATACCAACCAGACAAATCTGATTCGAAGTGAATTCGCTGCTGAAAAAACAGATGCTCTGAGACACAAACAGAAACGGGGCAGACGTTGCGAAGAAGAGTGTGTCGCGTTTCCTCATTTCTGCTGATGCTTTTGCAAGGGCTCCTGTCCCAGTCGGAAATACTTAGAGCTCCCTTCGAGACTTGGAAAGCTAGCATTAAAACTCACGCGGTGCTTTCAAAATGGGTCTGTGTTTATTTTCTGAATGGCCAGCCATCTGGTGGAACGTTCGTCTGGTGAAATTTTATGTGGCACACACTTGGAAATGTGTCATTTACAGCCATGCTGTATAATCTGGACTGCAATAAAGACGAGTTACAACTTTAAAAGGCATAAACTGTATTTATAAGGGGAGAAACTGTGTCGTTGTGGGGTGCTAATAAGATTGCTCTATTTTTAGGGAAATTCATCTTCATTTCTCAACATCTAGGCTTCAGTGATCTTGGTAATAGGGGAACACAGGTGGTGTCTCTGATAAGGTAACAAATGGGTGAGCTGTCAAAGCGCACTGCTGAAAAATTTGACCAATCTCTCATTCTCACTCGAGCAAAAAAAAGTCTCTGGCAGATTGGACGGCAGATGATCAATAAAGCTCAGAAAGCAGTGGGTTCCCTCAGGGCATATGCTGATGTGCCATCAAAGCTAATATAGCCAGCTGTGTGCTGTTGCCAGGAATGAAATTATCACTGGCAATAATTGGCACAATTCTTAGTGACTTAGAGCTTAGAGGCAAATCCAAACTAAAACAACTTTGCTGGCTAGAAAACATGCCATGGACAGCAAACAACTGACACTGACACTTAGAACTGCAAACAGATTCCAACACTGTAAGAAAAAAGAGAGAAACAACACAAAAACACCTTTACTGAAGTTGAGAGGGCAGTTTCAAAAGTAAAAAAGAATAGTTCACCCAAAAGTGAAAAAAGTCCAGTAGTTTTAAAGTTTCTTAAAAAGGGCTGACTTTTATTGTATGGCCCAAGACAATTTCCGACATCCATTTGATCAGTCATTACAAAGATCCAAAAGCCTTTATTGCAAAATGTAAATAGTTTAACATATAGGTGCTGAACAAGTTTGAAATTAACATGGGCTTGGGGGAAAAAAAAATCATGAGAAATGTCAACAGTTCTTTCTGGTCCTTGAATCTGATAATCTGATAAGGCTAATAAGAGTGCAATATTAATAGATTCCAACAGAACTCCTCTCACAGCGAGTGTCATGACATATGCCCAAATCCACAATAACTTTACAAATATTACAGTTTTTGTGTCACGGAATGTAGTTTTAAGAGGTTTTCAGGCAAGAATGTACTTGTTTATAGTTTAAATATGCAGTTTGTTAATAAAGATAACGTTTATTGAAAAATTTGTGTCTCCAGGACGCCAGTGGCCGTTTAGTACTCATGAACCTGCAGAGTGAGCCTCACCTCGGCCAGATTTGTTGGAATTTACTGCTGGCTCTGATGTCTAGTGGTTAAACATGAGATGAGATCATTTTTGATAAATCTAATAGACAGTCTCATTAATCTATTATTTGTTCCAGAGCAAATAGTTTTGGCAAAATCTCATCATGTTTATGTAAATTCAGTGCTGCCGCTTGAGTGCATGTGACTGAATTGCCTAGCAACTTTTATGATGTCTTTTGTTGTTGTTTATTAAATAGTATTATTTGAGAATTAATATTTGATGTAAATAATAGTAGTATTTATTAATAGTGTTTAGTATTGAGAAACGATGCATGTGTTTGTGATGGTGATTTTAGTTACATTGTTCCGCCATTAAATGTCGACAAGAGGCTGTTTTTACGAGTTAGTAGTAAAGACTTTGAGACTGAAAAATAAACGGAAGTTATTTTTACTTTCAACAACAGCTTGACGCAGCTAACCAAATGAGCAGCATTGTCATCAGTAATCACCTTTAACAGATGAAAGGATATTAAAGTTATGAAAAAGATAACGCTTTCCTCAGTGGACATTGAAAGTAATGTTTTATTGATATGGGATTGAGCTGAAGAATGAATGCTGTATAAGAGGCAGGTATTCTCTCTGTCATAAAACCCTACTCCACGTAATACAGTGAGTTTTTAATACAATAAGCTTTTAATAAAACTTAACGTTCCTTCACTAGTTCTTTCAAATTAGTAACTGAGGCTTGGGCTTAGCTGTTAAATCGTCAACTTTAGATTTGAATGTGTGGCGGTTCTGTACAAAAGAGAGCTTTTAAAGACATTTGTTGTTATTTTGTTTACTTATTTACACACTTGTACCAACAAACTGTTGTATAAACGCATTTGTAGACATGAGATATGGCTGTATATCGGCGCATTGTGATTACCTATGGCCAAATCACAGCTATTGTGGATATACAGCCATATCTCACATCTATGAGTGTGATATTGCTCATATATCATACGATATAGTACAGAATATCTGTACAAATGTGGGAAACATTTTAGTTTGATAGTCCACTTTAGACATTCTACTAAGTATAAGTAACTTTGCAAGTACAGTACGTCAACTTATTCTTCTAACCCTAACTTAACAGGTTACTAATACTATATAGTCTAATGAGAGTTGTAGCCGTAAGCCATTCATCTTCGGAACACAAATTAAGATATTTTCAATCCTGCATAGACAGCAACACAGCTACCATGTTCAAGACCCCAAAAAAGGTAGTAAGGACATTGTTAAAATAGTCCATGTGACATCAGTGGTTCAACTGTAATTTTACTAAGCTATGAGAATACTTTTTGTACACAAAGGAAACAAAAATAACGACTTTATTCAACAATTTAGTTTTTTCTGTGTCAGTCTCCACCGCACATTCATGAGAGTACCACAGCGTATGTGTGTGCTGCTTCTGACACAGTAGCCGCTGTTCTGACGTAGAACCCAGATGCTCTGCATCTTGTAAACTTGTCTTTGTAAACATGTCTCAAGATTTCGACAGAAAGGATGACTTGCAATCTTTTGCCCAGTCTTCCTTTTTTGAACAAGCATATACAGACTACATGGTGCAATTCTGAAGGTCGGAATGTCGCAAGCCCTCACACATGTCACGATTGAGTTTATCCAAAAAGCGTATGAAGGCAGTCACACACGACACAAATTTACTACGATTTTACAAACTCTGACGTAAGCATTACGTTTCACGCCATTCATAAAAATATGGAGTCTGAGGATGGAATAGTTTTCTTTGTGGCAGCTATGGCTTGTGATGTCCAAAAAAAGAAAATAAAACAAAGGACAGGGCAAAGAGAATGGCTGAAAAGAGAATGGCTGTTCTTCATAAACAACTCGAGGTGGGTAGGCTATTTCTGAATTTCTGTTTAACCCCTTTTGTTAGAAATACAACAGGCATAGTCTATTCAATTCATAAAGCTGAATGGCAAATTTGGCACAATTCGGAATAACAAATAAAAATAGTGCTGTATAGTTAAACTACAATTACTATATGCCATTGTCACCACCTTCTGTGTTTTTTGTCATCTTCTGATTGGAACTGCAGATGGATTGACAAATTGTCTTGTTCAACCGCACATACACCATGAATCTAAACAGACAGCGTCTGATAGTTTTTGACATGTTTGAAAATTATCGGGGGGGCGGGAGGTGCTTGTAACGTTCTCGGATCGGCTCGTAATTCTTCTCACATGGTACGAGCCGTGAACATGCAAGTGTAACACAGTTTGTAGAACGGGAAGACGGAGGCGGGAACTGGCGAACAATTAACTTTTATAACAAAATAAACAAACACAAAAGTAAAGCGTCAGCCACTCACGGCCGACTGCCGCACACAAAACACAAATAAATGTCCAGGCCTTGTCCTCTCTCGCCTCTCGCCACTGTCATCACTCATTCTTCTGGAGCTCCTCTGTGGGACTCGAGACCGGTGAGTGGTGCGTGTGTCATTCATTATCATTAAACTCCACCGGCCTCACTCCGTTCCCACGGCTCTCGGCCGCCCCACTCCTCACATACCCCCATTGCCCCTTGCAGGCCGGGGGGTACTCTCGAGACTGCTCTATACAATCCCCCCACCCTCTCTCCTGGGGGGACCCATCAGGGTGGCGTGCCGTACCTGGGGGTAAGGACAGTCGAGGCGTGAGAAAAGGAGAAGGAAGGATGAGGAGTGACAGAGGGGAGAGAGGAGAAGAGAAAAATTTATGGTCCAGTTCCCCGACACACTGCCACTCGGTCTTCAACCATCCGAGAGGCTCTCACCGGCGATGCCATGCAATGGTACCGGACCTTTTCTGGTGGATCGCTCGATGCACCTCCGCCTCCTGGTGTACGGCAATGGCTCCCCCGGTCTGAGGGCAGCCGGCCCCGCTCTTCCCTGCTCTTCCCCAAACATGCCAGACAGCAGCAGGCTCCGGCCTCCTGGCGAACGGCGCAACTCTTCCGCTCCCTCTCAGGCGGCAATCACATCTCCTCAACGCAGGAGCACGGCAGCAAGCCTTCTGTTGCATCTTTTCCATCGCTCCAGCACCATTGCCTCGGGCAGCCCCTGACGATCTCTCTCTGTGCTGCCCGTCCTCCTCAGCACCGCAATCCCCTTCAGCAGCAAGGGCTCACTGACAGCGTGTCCCTCTTTCCTCCCGGGTTTCGGCACCATTGTAACACAGTTTGTAGAAAAGGAAGAAGGAGGCGAGAATCGGCGAACAATTAACAACTTTAATAACAAAATAAACAAACACAAAAGTAAAGCGGCAGCCCCTCAGGGCCGACTGCCGCACACGAAACACAAATAAAAGTCCAGACCTGGTCCTCTCTCGCCTTGCACTGTCATCACTCTTCCTTTTATCCTTCCGGAGCTCCTCCGTGGGACTCGAGACCGGTGAGTGTCGCAGGTATCACTCATTATCATTAAACTCCACCGGCCTCGCTCCGTTTACACGGCTCTCGGCACCGCCCCACTCGTCACAGCAAGCATCTGCTATTTTCTCCAGAGAGACAAAAATAAAATAAAAAAAATCGCCTGCAAGCTCATACAACAGCAAAAATCGCACCGTGTACGCGCCCACCTTAAGAGAGATGGACGTTCCACGTCAGAACACTGGCTCCTGTGTCAGCAGCATCACACACAAGCGTTGTGGTACTCATGTGAATGCACGTCGAAGACTGACAGGAATTGTTGTATAAAGTTGCTATTTTTGTTTTCTTTGTGCACAAAAAGTATTCTCATACCTTAGTAACATTACATTTGAATTACTGATGTCTCATGGACTATTTTAACAATGTCCTTACTACCTTTCTGGGCCTTGAAAGTGGCAGTTGTGCTGCTGTGAATGCTGGGTCAAAAAAAAAAAAAAAAAAAAAAAAACTATTCATTTGTGTTCTAAAGATGAAGGTCTTACAGGTTTAAAACAACATGAGGGTGAGTAATTACGACAGAATTTTCATTTTTGGGTGAACTATCTTTATAATTGAAAGTGACTTACATTTTAGACACAATATTGTCAATTTCACAAATGAGAATAATTCTGAAAAAAGCCAACGCAGTCTGCATGTTTCTGGACATTAACTAAATGAATATGGATTTCTGAATAAATCGATTAGGTGAATTATTCATAAATACAGTCAATGAATGAATGATTCAGTGTCTCACTGATTAAGGCACTAGATGCATCCAGAAATGCATACTTTCCTACTGTATACTGTAGTAATGAGCAGTAAGTGCGAATTCCCAGTATTCATAGAACAGTAGGGCGAAAAGTTCCTGGATGATCTAATAATTCCAATGAAATTCTGAAGTGTGCATCCGTTGGACACTTTACTATCCCGTGAGGTCAGGATTTGTGAATGGCAGTAAAGCAACCCATCTGATGTCGGTAGTTCACATGACAATGACAACATGATAAATGTAGTATGTATGTCTGGATAAAATTCATACTACCATACATTCACTGCAAATTATGAAAAGGGTTAAGTATATGTGTATGTGTAATTGAGTGTGTGTTACTTGCCATTTCTCTGTAATTGTTTGGTTTTGGAGGCAGCCAGTGACTCGCCACCACCTACTGGTGGTTTTAGATTCATATTGAAAGCATTTATACATGTTCCTTTATTCTTAAGGTTATATTTAAACATTTACATCATATGCAGTACAAATATGTAATTGAATTGTTTTAGCAAGTTTTTGAATTTGCTCCTTAAGGCTATATAAGCATGTCCCTCATTCAAGGAGGTGTATTGGTAGTGTAGCTGCTGCTTATTGTGGCATGCTCAGTGTTAGACAGAGATCAGGATACTAATTTAAATCAATCAGTGCTTATTCCCAATGTGACATTGACACATGTACTGTAAGTAAAACAACAACAACAACAAACAACGCAGTTTAATGTTTATAGACCACCAGGGCCTTATAGGCTTTATTAAAAAATCTGATTTTCTTTCAGATATAGCGAACACTGTGGGTAGAGCTCTGATTAGCTGAGACTTTAACATTCACAAAGATGATGAAAAAGATTCTTTTATTAGCCATTCGCTGACACCCTCAACTCTGCTGAGATCATTCAAAATGTCCCTGGAACCACTCACTGTCATAATAACACTTTATATGTAATTCTGTCATCTGGGGTTTTTGCCAATAACACAGCTATTGAACCGCAAAGCGATGATATCTCAGATGACTCAAAACTGTTTAACAAATGTTATTTAATCTGCACTCTAACTTTAACATGGTGGGACAAGTAGAGAAACTGATGAGGAGAAAGTGGAACCTGAGATGCCATACAGCAAAATCCCATAAGCTGTTGTAAATGTCAGGCCTGAGGAAAAGCACAGAGGCGCTAATCATAGCAGAAAAAGAACTTTGTACCTGATCAATAGAAAAGTCTACAACACAAAACAACCCAAGATGGAGAGTGTGCAGTGAATCCCCAGGGACAAACCAGCTCCTAAGAGCAGGATGCAAGATGCAGGAACAACATACACTGACCAGCTCACTGAAGTCAGCAGGACTGAGTACAGGAACATCTGCGCTGGGTATTTGCCGAGAACCCTCAAGTCCAAATGGGATACTCCACAGAAAGTGGTGGAAAACCACAATGCTAACATCCTGTGGGACTTCACCTGTGGGAATCCATACCCAAGTAAGAACTGTCTATTCAACCAAATATTGCAATCAAAGATGAAGACCAGCAGTGATCACAATGTTGAAGCTGGAGAAAAACCAGAAACTGAAGAAAGAACTTGAAAGAATGTAGCCAGGTAAATCTGCCAAGTTCATTGCTCTTTTGCAGCTCGGGAGATTTAATTTAATTTTCAGGTGTATTTCATTTAAAAATGACTTTCCCTTGTGAAAAATAAGTTATCTTAATTTTAAGAGAGAGCTGAATGCAATGTTTTCAAACTTTTAGGGTGTGTTCACACTTGTAGTTTGGTTTCTTTGGTTCATTTGGTCCGGACCAAAAAGGAAAATGATACATTAGGTCCTGGTCCACTTAGCGTCCACACTAGCATTTTTGACAGCAAACCTAAAGATACCGAACCTAAAGTCACAGTGATACGTTCAAGGCCTGATTGGTCGGGTTGAATGACGTATATTCGTGACTGAACTCACTGAACACTCCAAACAAAAGGAAAAGGTGCTTTCCACTTAAACCGGCGCTGCGGGTGTATGACATCAAAGTACCCATTCACTGATCGGTCTGCTGATTGCCGCTTTAAGTCGAATACACGAAATGCCGTCTGCTGGACTAAGCACACTCATTGTTGCATGCATATACTTTTATTTCCACCACCTAGATTGTATAACACTTAAACTTTATTTAGATTTTTATTTAATGCCATGTATTTACATTTTATTTTATTTTTTAATTATTATTTAACAATATTTATAAAGGTACTTATATATGTGTGTGTAAGTGTGTATTTTAAATACAACACATTAAAAATATATTTTAAACAAATATCTTGTTTTAGCAATAAATAAAAACCTAAATAAAAAGTTTACATTTTATAAAATATATGCATTTGCATTAAAATTATACTAACAGATACTATATATATATATATATATATATATATATATATATATATATATATACATACATACTGGAGATCAAAATTAGAGAACAATTTATAAATTATTATTTAACAATATTTATAAAGGTACTTATATATGTGTGTGTAAGTGTGTATTTTAAATATAACACATTAAAAATATATTTTAAACAAATATCTTGTTTTAGCAATAAATAAAAACCTAAATAAAAAGTTTACATTTTATAAAATTATACTAACAGATACTATATATATATATATATATATATATATATATATATATATACTGGAGATCAAAATTAGAGAACAATTTATAAACAATTGAACAATTCTGAAATAATGTCATCTTCACTGCTCAACAGTTGAAGGAGTTTTTGTCCTGTCTATACCATGCTACCAAAAACACCTTTTCCACAAAATAACTAAGGCTTTTCAACAAAAAACATTATTTTGCAGAAAACACACTGATCAAAATTAGAGGACAACAATGACTGTAGCATGGAAAAAGATTACAACAAAATTTTCTGAAGGTTACAACAGTCAGCAATTAGTAGGAAGTGTACAGGTCTCTGCTCTGAATGACTTCAGCACATCTGCGGCCAGAGGACAGCACTAGTCTCTCACACTGCTCTGGCGTGATTTTGGTCCACTCTTCTTCCAGTCTCCTCCACAGTTTTTTGCTTTGTCGCCAAGGATTTTCCAGAGGTTCTCTACTGAGTTGAGATCAGGACTCTGGGCAGGCCATGTCATTATTTCAATGTTTTCAGTTTCAAGGAACTGCTTTACCTGTTTTGCTGTGTGACATGGAGCGTTGTCCTGCATGAACACTGCGGGCTGATTGGGTGATGAACGCAGGGAAGGAACCATATGTTGTTGAAGAAGGTTCTGATAAACATTTGCATTCACTCTGCCATGTAGCTGTATAAGAGGCCCAACTCCTGCTGCAGAAAACATGCCCCAAACCTTGACACTTCCTCCTCCACTTTTCACTGTTTTCTTTACACACTTTGGGTTCAGTCTTTCTCCAGTTTGTTGCCGAACATAATGTTTCCCACTGGACCCAAATAAATTAAACTTGCTTTCATCACTGAAGTGAACTTTGCACCAGTTCTCCTCTGTCTACACAACATGCTTCTCAGCAAAGCTTAGTCTAGTCTTTTGATTCTTTCTGCTAATGAGAGGTTTGGTCACTGCAGAGTGGGCTTTCAGTCCAAATGCTCTTAAACGTCGAGACACTGTATGACGAGACAGATCCTTACCCTGTTCAGCGCTGAACTGGTGAGCGATTCCAGCTGCAGTGTGGAAACGATTGCCCATTGAGATCCTCCGCAGTATCCTGTCCTCGCTTGTATTTGTCTTCCGTGGACGACCAGCCTTCTTGGGGGACTTGAATGAGTTTGTGATGTTGTAAAGATTCAATATTCTTGAAATCACAGATTTGGAATGACCAACTTGTCTTGCTATGGCAATATCAATATATATATATAATTTAGCGTAACACTGCTGCTCAAACGTTTTGGGATCAGTATGATTTTTAATGGTTTTTAAAGACGTTTCTTATGCTCATCAAGGCTGCATTTATTTGATCAAAATACAGAGAAAAAAAAAAATTGTGAAATATTATTTCAATTTAAAATAACGGATTTCTATGGGAATATATTTTAAAATTTAATTTATTCCTGTGATCCAAAGCCAAATTTTCAGCATCTATACTTAGAAATTACAATTACCTTCAGAAATCATTCTAATATGCTGATTTATTATCAATGTTGGAAACAGTTGTGTTGCTTAATATTTTGTTGAAACCTGGGTTTTTTGTTTGTTTGTTTGTTTGTTTTTCAGGATTCTTTAACAAAAAGTTGAAAAGAACAGCATTTATTTAAAATAGAAGTCTTGGATTTAGATTTTTATTTATTCTGGCATTAAATAAAAATCTAAATAAAGTTTAAGTTTTATAAAATCTATGCATTTGTGTATATATATATATATATATAGTATATAGGGGGTGTATTATTAATTGATATTTTCATTTATTTAAAAAATACTTGTGTGTGTGTGTGTGTATATATATATATATATATATATATATATATATATATATATATATATATATAAATATACAGGGGTTGGACAATGAAACTGAAACACTTGGTTTTAGACCACAATTAGTACGGTGTTGGGCCTCCTTTTGTGGCCAATACAGCATCATTTCATTTTGGGATTGACAAATACATGCCATGCACAGTAGCCAGAGGGATTTTGAGCCATTCCTTTTCTAGAACAGTGGCCAGGTCACTATGTGATTCTGGTGTAGGAAAACGTTTCCTGACTCGCTCCTCCAAAACATCCCAAAGTGCCTCAATAATATTCAGATCTGGTGACTGTGCAGGCCATGGGAGATGTTCAACTTTACTTTCATGTTCATCAAACCTCTCTGTCACCAGTCTTGCTGTGTGTATTAGTGCATTATCATCCTTATACATGGCACCACCTTTAGGGTACAATGTCTGAACCACTGGGTGCACAGTCAACCTTCACACTTTGCTCTTACTGGTGGAACCTCAAACACTACATTGGCCAGTGTTTCAGTTTCATTGTCCAACCCCTGTATATATATATCATGTATCAATTTATTATATATTAGTACAATTTAATCTGTACATTATATTAAAGTAAGCCCCGCCCCACGACTGACAAAAACAAAAGTGTTCGCGCGAGCGGAATAGAAGATCGAGTGCGAGAGTATGGGGAATGATGACACGCGTGCTGTGAGCTGGTCCGAACCGGTCCGAACACGGGAGAGCTTGATCTGCCCGCAGAGATGATGTCACGCGCGCGCGGGTTTATAATGAGCTCGCCAGCTCCTGTTTCCTCAAGCGTAGGTCTGTTATCTATTTGCGCAAGTGATTTACTGCGCGCGCCGGCATTAGCTGTGCGCTCGGCTATTAATGGCAGTAAAATGACGCCATAAGCCCCGCCCACTTTTTAAAATAGCCAGTAGCGTTCGATTTGTTTTTTTCGATATGATTTTCTGTTTGGGCCAGAGCCCTTGTGTTCGGTTGAGCCACATTTGACAGCTTATGACAGCCACAGTCTAATAGATTACCTCATAGATTGAATATGAAAGTTTTACTAACAAAATAGTGATCATAATCATACTGAGGCTGAGTAGTTTAATACATGCCGACTTGCCCATATGATCTGCTCCGTGCTATCGCGTCTCTGGACCGGGGTCAAAGTCTGGAGTGTACTGCGAGCTGCCGCAGTTCGCGTGAAACAACGCGAAACCAGACCTCAATATCCCCATGGAAGGCATATTTACACTGCCTGGATCGTTCCCTGTCACCTACTTTGCACACTACCCGCCATTCTCCATAGAGAAAGTACTAACTCTGTGAACAAGTGACAATCTCAGCCGCAGCTTCAGTATGTATTTAAAGTGTAGGGGCGGGACGCTACGGATTCTAGAGAGCATTTGATAAATAAAATCGTTGATTCATATTGGCGGAAGTGACGAGACTGTAAGTTTTGAATGCTTATCTTGCAAATTTGAATTTTGTCATTGTTTTGGAGCACACTAGCTTATAGATCACCTTAAGGCTAACATATTCATATCAAAAGCTAAAAAAAACTTTAATTTTGATTACATGGGGACTTTAAGTGGTACTTAATTACATCTAGCAAATTCTGGTAAATATAGTTCATCCTGGTATTCCATGCATACAGACAATGTATATAGTATGCACAGAATACATACTGGATACTGCAGAAATAGTAAGAGTAGTATGATATGGCATTTCGAACACAGCCTGAGTATATTATGGAGAAAAGTCACTATGCAATTATTTATCCCCTCCCACAGATTTTTTTTTTTTTTTTGCCAAAGGGGGGATTGAGAGTCTGGTAAGTCAGAAAGCTAATCAGTGACCTGGTTAATTCTACTCTCTTTAAATGTAATTGCATAAACTTTTATTGTCTTTGAAATATGTTTTGACAGTAATTAATGTCAAACTAAAATGTACTTTAATGTAATTTCTATTGAAAGTTGTATGTCAAAAAAATATTTTATGTCGGAATTTACTTACCCTCATGTTGTTCCATTTTTTTGGAACATAAAACATTTTGAGAAAAGTTTATTGTCCATGCAATGAAATTACAATGGAATAGTACAATGGGGTCCAAAATTGTTTTATTTTCTTCAAAACATCTTATTTTGTGTTCTGAAGAAAAAACAAAGCCATATGTGACCCTGGACCACAAAGCGGGTCTTAAGTAGCACAGGTATATTTGTAGCAATAGCCAAAATGCATTGTATGGGTTAAAATGATCTGCAAATATGGAGTATATATAATGTTACTGCTTATTTTTTGGAATGGCCTACACATCTGGAGTTTGTCAGTGTTGTTAAAATGTTATATAGATAGGCTCACTAGATTTTGGAACTGTAGTATCATATGTTTAAACTTCCAGATTTCAGATGAAGGAAATACCACCCAGAAAATAGATGAGGAGCCAGTCATGATTTATTTATTTAGGTTAATGTAAACAGTAGACCTATAGATAAGGCAATATCAATAAACATACAATCTATTATTCACATACTTAACAACAAGAAGGTCACAAGGTTGAGGATTTAACCGCCGAGAGTAGAATTAACCAGGTCACTGATTAGTTTTCTGACTTACCAGACGCTCAATTCCCCCTTTGGCAAGAAAAAAAAGTGCTTCTGTGGGAGGGGAGAAATAATTGCATAGTGACTTTTCTTCCATTGTATACTCTCTCTCTCTCTCTGTGTGTGTGTGTGTGTGTGTGTGTGTGTGTGGCCAAGCAGCAATATGTGAAGCATTGGAGTACAATGCCCTCAGACTATCTTGTGTGTGGGCAGTACGGTGGAAATCACCAGGGATCTGCATTAATATCTAGACCATGATACTTTAATACTGTGAGTAGCTATATATTTAGTGTATTTTGATTCAGAATTACAATATATTGCGATCCTAACTCATTTTCCATTCATCTTCATAGCTTTGAAGTTCTTTGGGGCTTTGCGTAACGAGTGCTGAACATCTTGCTTTACTTCATTGTAGAAGCATAGAAATAGAGCGATGAGCAGTGGTTCTCACACTTCAGTACCATCTTTGATCAGAACATCCTAATTCCACAAAGAAATAACAATGTGCACAAAGTTTTATTTTTTATTTTTATTTTTTTCCATTTCTTTGATCATGCTGATGTATGACCCGCATCAGTCTCTTCCCTGGCACTTTTGGAGATCTGTGAAGGGAGCATCATCTAGTACAGACATACACTATATGACTATAATTATAGCTTTTCTAAAATAATTCAATGCACGTCGACTTCTAGCACATTAATATGTAGTACATTTCTGTCTCATTTTGTTAAAGGTTTACACTGATCTCAATAAATACTTTAAGGGTCAACAGAAAAAAAAATGTTGAGATCAGATTTTTTTAATGTTTTTAAAGAAGACTTTTCTGCTTCAAAGCTGCATTTATTTGATTAAAAATACAGAAAATAACAGCAATATTGTGAAATATTATTGCCATTTAAAATTGTGGTTTTCTATTTTAATATACTTTAAAATTACATTCATTCTTGTGATGCAAAGTTGAATTTTCAGCGTCATTACTTCGGTCTTCAGTGTAATGAATCTTCACATGATCTTTCAGAAATCTATATACAGTGCTGGTCAAATGTTTGGGATCAGGAAGATTTTTATGTATTTTAAGTTTCTAATTATTATCAAGGCTGCTTATTTGATCAAAAATACAGAAATATATATATATATATATATATATTGTAAAATATTATTATGATATAAAACAACCTTTCTTTATTTTAATATGCATTAAAAATCTAATTTATTGAATTTTTCAGAATCATTACTCCAGTATTCAGTGTCATTTTAGCCTTCAGAAATCATTCTAAGATGCTGATTTATTAGCAGTGCTGGAAACTTAATATTGTTGCTTAAGATTTTTTGGAACCTCTGATACTTTGGATCCTTTGATGAATAAAAAGTTAAAAAGAACAGCATTTATTTAAAACAGAAATCTTTTCTAACAATATACACTGCTGTTTAAAAGTTTGTGGTCAATAAATTGTTTTATTTCTTGTTTTGAAAGAAATTATTACTTTTATTCAAGGATGTGTTAAATGAATAAAAAGTGATGGCAAAGACTTGTATGGTTAGAAAATATTTATATTTTAAATAATTTATTTATTTATTTTTTTACTTTCTATTCATCAAACAATTCTGAAATATATATATATATATATATATATATATATATATCTCAACGGTATCAAAAAAAAAAAAAGAAAAAAAAAGAAAGAAAGTTAGCACAACTGTTGCCAAAATAGATAATTCTAATAATAAATCAGCATATTAGAATGATTTGTGAAGGATCATGTGACAATGAAGTAATGGCTGATGAAAACAAACAAATGCAGTGTTGATGAAAACTTTTAAGAATATATATATATATAAACTTGTGATACTTCAGGATTATTTGATGAATAAAACATTACGAAGAACAGCATTTACTTTAAATATAAATCTTTTGTAACAATTTAATTTCTTTGTTTGAAAGAAATGAATCATTTTAGTCAGTCATAGTAAAGATCTATATTGTTAGAAAATATTTCTATTTTGAATAAATGCTGTTCTTTTTAATGTTTTATTTATCAGAGTATCCTGAAAAAATGATCACAGGTTGCAAAAAATATGAAGCGGCACAACTGCTTCCAACATTGATAATAAATCAGCATATTAGAATGTTTTCTGAGGGATTGTGTGACACTGAAGACTGGAGAAATGGCTGATCAAATGATGAATGAGGCTTTATGTGATTAGAATGTTGTGATGCAGATCACTAGGTTTTACAACAGAGACACACCTAATGGTGGTCTGTCATTTTTTATGAAAAAATATTTGATTATGAAAAATGCAACAAAAAATATCCCTGGTTTAGCATATGCATACTGCATGGTAAGGTAACAATACCTTGAATTTAAAATTTTTCCCTCATCTCCACAGAGAGGAGGGCTTTTCTCCCATGACGGGGTATCATATGGCGGCTGCTGTCTCCAGCTCTAACAGATGGACCTCTCTCCAACAGTTTATAAACTTCCTCCCTCTCTCTTTCACTTCCTCCCTGGCTCCTAATCATGAGAGCCGAGGGGTGAGGCCAGGGCAGCGGGATAAGAAGCTTAGTGGCAGTGCTTTGGCTCACTTCTGTAGAGGAAATAAAACTACTTTAAGGGGCTCCTGTGCCCTAGAAAGAGTGACTGGGAATAAGAGCGAGCATATCTGCGTGAACACGAGTAATGGCATTAGGACTCGCATCTTTGCCTTGTTACAGTACATTTAGCAAAGCAGTAGGATTAAGGGAAAAGTATTCTGTCATGAGGAAATTGATATATGCCAAACAAGTGACAAAAGTCATTTGTTCTTGAGGTGGTCTATGCGTGCGGGATTATGGAGTGATTAGACGGGAGGCTCCGGCAGCGAGAGCAAGAGATTGACAGTAGAGCATGTTATATATAGACAGAAGTTCACAGCTCGGCATTGCCTGTCATCATGAGTGATTCGTCCTGTCACGGAACGCCAGTGGACAGCAGCTTCATTTCTGTCTTTGGTCATTGCTCTGCTAGCAAAGCTAACTGGCATTTGCTACATATTTTAGCTAACATTTTAACTATTTACGTTGCCTCTTGCTTTATTTCATGACTCTTCCACAGACAGAATCTGAGTCAGAGACATTTCTTGAATAGTGGAGATAATAAATACATTAAAACACTTGGATATTGTCTTGCTCACACAGACCTTTACATACATTTCCTCTAGCTTGATGTTTATATATATATATATTTGCATCTGGTTAGGTTTCTAGCGTGTCTGCCAGCTCAGAAAAGCTAAAAAAGAAAACAAGCAGAAACACTGTTATTGTGCTTTACCAAAAACATGCAGAAACACTATTGTGCTTTACCACCAGAGACAATGGAAGAATCAGTATGGCTGATGAAGCAGAAAATGTCTGGAGAAGACAAAAATTAGCACAAATATTGTTAGAGTAGACCCTAGGTGGTATGATTTGATGATGGGAAATCGATGCAATGATGCCTCACTTTTTTTTTTGTTTTTTTTTGTAAGACCCTCTGAAACATTTTATTAGTCACTTAGTCGCAGAAAAAAAAATATAAATAATTAATAATACATCCACAGGAAGTGACAGACAGATTGTTAACAGCTTGTCTACGTTGTAATACATCCATCATTTATTGACCTTAAATGGCTTATCATCTGAAATGTTTAAATACATGGCAGCTTAATCTAATGTTAACTGCGAAAAAGTTAGCTATTCAAGTGTCTGTGCAGAGCGTGGACAGACAGAGGCATCAATACAGTCACTTGCTCATTTTTGGCCATACAGATAAGAGTAATGCATTTTTTGAATCTTTAAAGACTATTTGTTTGTGTGCACTCACAATAACAACAAAGCATTGTACTTTTGTCAAATTATGAAGGCAAACAGGATGCACTTTCTGTCTGCTCGGTCTCGGTCTGAACTTGATCATGGTCGAAACTCAGTGTATAGGCCTATTTGCCTTACAGACAGTAAAAAATCTATAAATAGTTAAATATATACTTTCAAATAAACAAATATTTTCAGATTATGTACTGAAACATGAAACGTATGAAACATGCATACAGGCGCATCCACTGCTGCGGAGATGAGAAGTCAGAAGTTGCAGATTAATCTCTTAAAATTAAAACAGAGAAAGCACTAGTTTATCAATAAATTATTGAAATGTTAAAGCAGCCTCCTTACTGTGGCAAGTTTTATGTGTGTGTTAGACAATTAAAGGCTCATTATTCTAATTTAAATGGTTTATTAATAAACTTGCAATTAGTTTGTGTCAGGTTTTGGGACTCTTTTTGTTGTGTTTTGATTTGGTTTAGTCCTATTTGTCTTTGGTTCCTTCCACTTCCTGTTTGCCCTTATTTGGTTTTGTCCCTGTCTCCACCCCTAATTAAGTCATTATCAGTTAAGTGCCTTCACCTGTCTGTGTCTTGTTAACCACCCTATTTAAGTTAGATTCTGTTCATTGTTTGATTGTCTGTTCTCGTCGTTGTGTGCGTGTCTCCTTGCCTGTCACCCTGTGGATTTTTCCTGTTGATTTTGTTCATTAAAAGACTTGTTTTGCTCCTGATTTCGACCTTGAACTCCTCGTTTGTCCTCTCAACACGACACGTGACAGTTTGACTACTACTCAGCCAGAAAAATCTTTGTTCGAGGGCAGCTCTAAAATGAATAGTTATAATAATAGCCATTTTTTTTCTGTAAAAGACAAAAAAAAATATGTTTTGATAAAATGTTCATGCTGCTCTTTTCCGTCTAAGAAAAGCATATACTATAGTAGCCAGGAGAAGTATTTAATGACTCATGTCATGTGGTGCAACCATCAAGTAAAAATAATTGCACAGTACCTCATAAAAGTGAGTATACCCCTCACATTTCAGCAACCCTTTTAGTATATCTTCTCAAGGGACAATACTATAGAAGTGAAACTTGGATATATTTTAGAATAGTCAGTGTGCAGCTTGTATAGCAGTATAGATTTACTGTCTTCTGAAAATAACTCCACATACAGCCATTATTGTAAAATAAGCTTGCAACAAAAGTGACACCCTAAGTGATAAAATCAGTACGTTGCTGAACCATGCAAATCCACATGTTCTATTCACCCTGTTTGTTTTGTCTGCTTGACAGGACAATACAAAGTTGTGTATCTTGTATTAGAGCAGTTAAAAATTGGTGCGTTAAGTACAATTCTCTCATACTGACCATTGGATGTTCAACATGGCACCTCGTGGCAAAGAACTCTCTGAGGATTTGAGAATTAGAATTGTTGCTCTCCACAAAGATAGCCAAGGCTATTAGAGGTTCAGTAACACCCTAAAACTGAGTTACACTACTGTGATCAGGGTCATACGGAGGTTTTCCAAAATGGTTTCCATTCAGAACAGGCCTTGCAAGGGTCGATCAACGAAGCTGAGTACTCTTTCTGTGCGTCAGATGCAGAACCTGGCTTCAAAAAACAGATGCTAGAGTGCTGCCAGCATTGCTTTAAATGTTGCAGAAGTAGAAGGTCAGCTTGTCAGTGCTCAGACCATACGCCGCACACTGCAACAAGTCGGTTTGCATTGGCGCCATCCCATTGGAAACCCCTTCTGAAGCTGGCTCACAAGAAAGCTCGCAAACAGTTCACTGAAGACAACCTGTCCAAGAGCATGAATTACTGGAACCATGTCCTGTGGTCTGATGAGACTAAGATAAACTTGTTTGGCTCAGATGGTGTCCAGCATGTGTGGCAATGCCCTGGTGAGGAGTACCGAGAAAATTGTGTCGTGCCTACTCTCAAGCATGGTGGTGGTAGCATCATGGTCTGGGGCTGCACGAGTGCTGCTGGTACTGTGGAGCTGCAGTTCATTGAGGGAAACACGGACTGTACTGTATTCTGAAGCAGAACATGATGCCTTCCCTCCAGAAACAAGGCCGAACGGCAGTTTTCCAACATGATAATGACCCCAACCAAGATGACAAATGCCCTGCTGAGGAAGCTGAAGGCAGCCAAGTATGTCTCCAGACCTGAACCCTATTAAACATCTGTGGGGCATCCTCAAGCGGATGTGGAGAAACAGAATAATTAAGGCAGTGCTATATACCAATGGTGCTAACACAAAATACTGACACTTTGGACACTTTAGACAGTTTTGACAAGTTCACTTAGGGTGTACTCACTTTTGTTGCCAACTATTTTGACAATAATGGCTGTATTTTGAGTTATATTCAGAGGACAGTAAATATATACTGCTATACAAGCTGCACATTGACTAATCTAAAATATATCCAAGTTTTATTTCTATAGTATTATCCCTTGAGAAGAAATAATAAAATGGTTGCTGAAATGTGAGGGGTGTACTCCCTTTTATGAGATATTGAAACACATAAAAGTGTTTTTTCAAGGAAACAAACTATTATTTTTTCTATTGATAAATATTATTATATACAGTATTTGATGTGTCATGCATGACTTTTTACAACCTTAACTATAACCTTTTTTTGCTTGACACAGGGATCTTGGGGATGTTTTATATATAAGCATCACATTTCCATGCTGCCTTCACGGGCTATCAGAAACACTGTAAATTATGATTTTCCTAAAAATAAATAAATAAATAAAATAAAAATAAAATAAAAAAAAGTTGTATTAATTACTGGGAAACTCAAGTTAAGCGAGCCATAAACTTTAGACATGTTGGAGAGGACAACAATTGCTGCTGTCAGGGCTATTCTTTTGTAGTTTTTAGTAGTCTTTTAGTAGTTTTTGTTTTTCTCCCAACAGCAACTACATCACCTTGTATTGTCGTAAAAGTAGTGCATATATATATATATATATATATATATATATATATATATATATATTACAGATCTGACACAAAGGTAAGTAAATGATGACAGAATTTTCATTCCGGTCTTAAGTATTCAGACAGAGTATAAAATATTCGCCCTTTGACCATTGGTCTGGCCAGTGGGTATTTAAGTTTATTCTTCAGAAAGTTTTTGGCCCATGATAAAAAATTAAGTCTGATCTTAAAATAGTCTAGACTCTTCATCCCACTGGAAAGCCTCACTAAGAATTTCCTTTTAATTTCCTCTTTTCCATACACAATCTAAAACCTCGCCAAAGAGGCATTTTGCTCACTTTAGTGATTTACAGCCAAACCTTCCAGTGTCATTGCCACCCTTGTTCTCTGTGGAGCATTCAGACAAAGAGGCTTTTCATGAGACTCTGCTGATAATTAAAAGGTGATAAAGTGTAAAGTATCTTCATCTGTGGGTGAAAACAATGAGTCCCGTGCAGGTGTCCCATTTTTCAAGACTCTCTGATCTGAGACTAGTCACGGACCTCGTCATTGATCTACGCCTCCATCTGTCTACCATCTGTGGAAGCGCGAAATATTGCAAGTCTTTTAAATTACGCATATGGGTGACATCAGTTATGGCAATGGTATTTCGTGGCACTAGTCCTCTGAGAGAGGGCTATGAGAAACAAAACATTGTGTCAGCATCTGTCGCAACTCACACGTCTTCTAATGACGTTTGCCTCAGTGGAAAATTTTGAGGATGATTTTTCTCTATAATTCCATAACTAACATGTGGTGACATTAATTTGAAATATTTACTGCAGGGGACTAATTAGGACTTCCTTCCATTAAACACAAAAGGATAGGTTTTAAAGAATGTACTAGGCACTTCATTTACAAGAAATGGGTACAAAGGCTTTTAGGCTTCAAAAAGGATTCCAAAGCAACATAAAATATTCATTAAAATGCTCCATATGAGCCCATTTTTGAAGTCTTCTGATTCTATACAATAGTTTGTTTGGTAAACAGATTATTCATTATTTACTGAAAATCTTGAAATTGGGCCTAGCTCTCAATGGCATTCCTTGTGAAAATAAAATTGTACTGAATGTGCACTTGTAATACTGCAAATCCTAAAATAAACAAATAAATATTTGCAGACACATATTGTAAAGTAATAGGAATGACAACTTAAGTACACTTTTAAAAAGTGCGCTTTTGATTATAATAATGTAAGCTTTAAATGTTTAATAAGTCCTCCTTGCAGTAAGTGGGTCAAAAAACACTACATTTCAACTGATTACATTTAATGTAAACCTGAACTATGATACATCTGAATTTAATTGTTAAAAACATTACATTCAGTTCACACAATAGCATATCATTTATATGAGTATATTAGGTTCATTATAAGTTTGCTAAAGTGCACTTGTTTTCCACAGGGGATGTTCATAATAGAAGTAATCCTGTTAAATATTTTCAGAAAACCAAGAATACAAAACTGATCCAGTTCTCGAGTTTGACTCACAGCAGTTCACAGCTCTCTGGAGGGGAAATTTTTCGTTGAATAATGACTATTTCTTGTCACGTAAAGCATTATAAATTGATAAGACTTTCAAAATAGCGCATAAGTCATATGGACCAATTTAAAGATACTTAGTAATGCTTTTGCTTCCTTTTTGAAGCTTGAAAGCCTCAATATTCAATAATAAGGAGCAATCAGAAAAATTTCCTTTTGAGTTGAACACATGAAAGTCATACTGGTTTGAAACAACATGAGGGTTGTGATGAATTATTACTTTAAAAGAAAAGTAGGAATACAATCACAATGTTTCTTTTAAATTATACATATTTTATGGCATTTTTTTTTTATATCAGTTTTGCTGCACTTGTGCTTAGAGAGAGAGAGAGAGATTTGAGAGATGAATCACTGTGTCATATACAGTAGATAAAAGGCTTTTCATGCCCAAGGGCAAATCCAGACCCTATCTTGATTTGACAGACAATTTGATGACCCTGAAAACAGTTAAAAATGGCTTTGAACCACAGTGGCCTTAAATTGAGATGAGATGTCTGTTTTGGGTCATTCAACATCAGCTGGTTCAAGCTGTGTTCAGTAACCTGGGTCAAGTCAAATATGCTGGTTCCAGCACACTATAGTCCCAAACGTTGCCACCTGCATGCTAAAGCAGTTAGCCGTGGCACAAAAGCCCATAGTAGCTGACTGCAGCGTGCGTCGGCGAAAGTGCGAGATCTGGGTTCTGCTCGCAAGGCTAACAATTGGCAAAGGGAACCTTCCTCCCTGATAAACACCATCACGCTTTATTGAGAATGACAGAGCCTCTACTGCTCGCTTCTGCCATTCTCTTTGAGGCAGCGTGTCTCCATGAACAGAAGATAAAACCAGCGCCTGCTCTGTCTGAAATGGTAATGTGGCCTCATTAGAAGCGACATCCATGTGTGGATTTGACTAAATTTATGGTAATATATTCATCAAAAAAAAAAAAGGAAAAAAAAAAAAAACAGACCCAAAGTATGGATTTGTGAGTGATATGGTGAGAAAAAGAGAAGCAAAACGATCAATTCTAACTCATGTGTTAATAAAACTGAGTGTGGGAGTGGTAATGGCGGTGAAGTGAAAAAGAATCAGCTTTTGTCTGAGGCAGCTGAAGGGACTTATGTCTTCTCAAAGGATCCCTTTTAAAACCGACAAAACAGTTGGAAGATAATTGCATCCTACAAACACCTTTTTTTTTAGGGCATTATCACGGGCTGCAGAACGGATGCTTTTTAGCACCTTTAGATGCATATGTGCATCTTGATATATCCAAAACTACAGCCCTTGAGGAAAAGTACTACACATTATGGATATAATACTTTAAAATAATATAATTAAGTGTGAAATTAGTGTTTTTAGAAGATTAATAGCATGTTATTTTATTATTTTTTATTTATTTATTTATTTTTTTTTTGACACACTTAAGTGAATATTTTAAGTATTTTTATATAGTTACACTACAAGTACACATTCAATACATTTAAGCACACCTCTTTTTCACAAGAGAGTATAAACTGAGTTTGATGAGTGTCTACAGTGCCTTGCGAAAGTATATATAACTGTCCCAACTTCATAAATGTATTAAACAAAAAAAAGTACATTGCATAAGTATTCATACCCTTAAATCAGTACTTGGCTGAAGCACCTTTACAACCTCAAGTATTTTTGGGTATAATGCAACAAGATTTGTACATCAACATTTGTCAATTATCTGCCATTCTTCGCCTCACCTCTTCACCTCTTAAGCTCTGTCAGCTTGGATGGGGTCTGGCAGACATTTTAATGTTTCTCCAGAAATGTTTGATTGGGTTCAAGCCCAGGCTGTGGCTGGGCCACTCAAGGACATTCACAGAGTTGTCCATAAGCCACTCATGCTGTGTGCTTAGGGTCATTGCCTTGCTGGAAGGTGAACTTTCTGCCCAGTCTGAGGTTCTGAATGCTGCGGACCGGGTTTTCATTAAGATTATCTCAATAGATAATTAGCTTTTCTTCTACTCTGATGAGTCCCTTAGCCCCTGCCACTGAAAAACAGCCCTACAGCATGAGGCTGCTACCTGCACACTTTACTTGTGGTACTCTGCAGGTGATGAGCAGTGCCTGGTTTCCTTAAAACATCATGCTTGGAATTGATGTTTGTCCTTCTGTAAGTTTCTCCTATCTGCATATATGATGATGGAGCTCAACTAGAGTGGCTATCAGGTTCTTAGTCACCACTCTAACCAAGGTCCTTCTCCATCAGTTGTTCATTTTGGCCAGGAGGCCACCTCTAGGAAGAGACCTGGTTGTTTAAACTTCTTCCATTAAGGGTTTTAGAGACTACATGCTTCTGTGAGCCTTCAGTGCAGCAGATATTTTTCTAAACTCTTCTGTGACTTGATGCAATCCTGTCTCTTAAGCTCTACAGGCAGTTTTTGTTGTTTCAACCTCAGGGCTTGGTTTTTGCTCTGATATGCATTTACATCTGTTAGACCTTTTATTAAGACCTGCGTGCCTTTCCAAAAGATACCCATTCAATTGAATTTGCCACAGGTTAACTTCACTCAAAATGTAGTAACATCTACAAGCAATATGAATGCTCCTGAGCTAATTTTCAACTTTCCCAGGTATGAATACTTATGCAATGGAATCATTTAAGTTTTTAATTTTTAATACATTTGCAAAGATGTTAAAAACCTGTTTTTTTGCTTTACCATTATGGTGTATGGAGTGTAGATTGATGTGGGGAAAAAAGTGATTTAAAGCAGTTTAACATAAGGCAGCAACATAACAAAATGTGGAAAAAAAGGGGTATGAATACTTTCGCATGGCACTTTATATTTTAGTTCAATTTCAGTCTAGATTTGTTTCAGCTAGCCAGAAGGAAATTTGTGGGGTTGTCATGTTCATTTGGTTAATTTTGACAGCTATTAGTCTATATTTATTAGTATTATTATTTATTTATTTTGCAGTATTATGTGCTTAGTTACCTTTGTAATGTACATTTAGCACACCCTTGACCCATTTTAGTTAATCTTTTGCTACTTGTGTTACTATTTTTACTTTTGTTACCACTTGTTATGCATGTGGTGTTTATCAGGTGTTTAGGGTGCCTAAAATTTTGCTTTTGTCTGAACTCCATGGTGCAACACAAATTTTCTTCACATTTAACGACCAAAACAATAGGAACAAACTCACAATGTGTAAAATAATGGCTCATCTTTTATGGTGCTGTGAGTGACTCAATTACTTGGAAAAAAACAACAAAAAAACTCAATATTGCTATTGGTTTAGAAACAAAAATAAAGCAAAATACAGTTTCATGGTCGGTAAGAAATAATTATGGCCATTAAACATTTTCTAGCTAAAAGTTTATCTGCCAATAGATGAAGTACCTAGTGCATATCTCAGTGTACTCAGTGACATCACGGGAGTCTGTGGAGCGTGGATGAGTAATTAGTGTGTTCTGTGTATAATTGTGTGGTTGAGGATACTAGATGAGCACATACAAACCTCCCTGCTAATCTAGTGGTGCTAATGCACGACGCCTGCTATGTAATCAAGTTGCTCCCACGTGGGTTTGCTAAATCTAGCCCTTAATCATTGCCCTTAATAAAGGATGGGAATTCGATTAACTACCTCAATGATTGCAATGTCGTTGAATGACATAAAAAAAAAATGAAGGCTAACTAACTGGAAAGTTCATTTAGGATACAAATGCCAATGTTGTGGATTAGTGATTGAGAGGGAAATGTACATGAAATAAGACATAACAGAGAAAATAATAAAGAGGTAGAAAGAATTAAAGTGAACAGAACGAAGCAGTCTCTGAATAACAGCACAACATTGTTAACCTTGCCTTACTTGCACTGATTTATTAATGATCGTAAATATATTGATCAAAATATCAAAACACCATTAAATAAAGATACAAACTGCACTAGATATTGAGTTTTTTTTCTCTTGAAAACAGCCTTTGTTTTATATTAATTGTATTGTTTCCAAAAAAAAAAAAGGTTACTGTAATCTAACACATTTAGCATAGAAAACCATACACCCAATTTTGTTGTACGTTCATTTTGTAAATTATCGAGACCCGTGTCTACATTTTGTCTACCTATACTTTTCTGTATTGGTTTTTATGGGTATTTTCAAACAGTGATTAGAGTCTGAAATAGCTATTTTTCTTCTGTTTAATACATTTTTAAAATGTAATTGATTTTTTTGAAATAGTAAAGCTGAATTGAAGCATCATTACTCCAGTCGTATCAGTGATAAAAACAGCTATGCTGCTTAATATTCTTTTTTTTTTCTCCCTATGATGATTCTATAATAAATATGATTCTATTGATTCTAGGATGAATAGAATGCTCCAAAGAACAGCATTGTTAGAAATATAAATCTTCTGTAGCATTATAAATGTCTTTAGCCTCAGTCCAAAAGTCTAGTGTTTCTCCTCGAAGTGGAAGGTGTCAGGGAATTGAGTAGTTTTACAGTCATATTTTGGAAATTCTACAGATTTTGTTATGAGTAATTCATACTGAAAAGTAGAAACCACACTTACAGCAGCTTCCTGAATTTCTGTAAATATAATTCCATTTTAATTCTGCTTCCTTAAATTCTAATTACAAATCTCCATCCTGTTTGCTGCCTGGCGTCAGTTCTGAATAGAGCACAACAATGACCTGCAAGCAACTATACTTTGGAGGAGGATTAGTGTTTAGTACAGTTCCCTACAGTACAATTCAGTACAGTAGGCTCTATGATCATGTTGCTTATTTCTCTTAAAGGGAACACAGGTATTAAGACTTGTAACGCTTAATATCATGCAAATGATGTCTCTTACTTAAATATGTAGTAGAAAACCCATGAAAGATTTGTGCTATTTAAAAAAAATCCATATTGTACATTGTTTTATACATATTTTGGACTATTATGACATGAAATGTTTGCACTTGGTGAGCTACCACAATTTCATAATTAAAATACTGATTCGATGAGCACAGCTAAAAGAGCTGCTAAAAGCCTCAAAAGCATCAGGGCAAAAGTGGAGAGAACAAAGATGTGGGTCTTTAGGACATTTTATCTGTCCACATACATCTTCCCATTGTTCTCTTCTTATTGCTAGGAAAGCAGTGAAGGCTTACATTGCTTCTCTTGTTGCCCTTCGATTGAAAATTTCAACCAAAAGCCAGACAATGTGGCATGGTATCAGTATTTTATTTTCCGAATTGCTTATTTCAAGTTGTGTTGTGGTAAAAAGTAGCTCACTGAGTGCATTTCATGTCATTGAAATAATGGCACGTGGGTTTTCTATTACATATTGAAGTCGTTATAGTAAACCACACAGGTCTTAATACCCAGTGTTCCTTTCAACTCTATAAGTTTAATTTATTTAATTTATTGTGCTGCTTTTGCAATGTAATTATTGAATATTTCAGAAATTATTAAAAAAAAGAAAGAAAGAGAAAATCAGTGTATGTGAACTATATAACACATCAGTCAAGAGTCTGGCTTAGGTTGGCATATATCCTAGACTGATTTTTTTTTATTTGTTTTGTTTTCCCCTGTCCATCCCAAATGACTGGCAAGAGCTCTATGTGATTGGCCCCAGTTGGAACGGACCCCTCAGGCATGGCAGTCATGCGGTGATGAAAAGTCAGGCTGGGATTGATAGGAGTTTACCCGACATGAAAGCCCGTATTTCTGCCCTTACCCAAACCCATTTCCCCACACTGAGCCATCACCACATGTTCTAATAGAAATGACAACCTGCCTGCTCAGCATGACAGTCTCACTGTAGAGCAACAGCTGGGCCACTGGGCTCAACGGAAGCACACACTTCAATAGCTGCTCCTACCTCGTGCTGAGTTTAATATACTACTTTATCATGCAGCTAACACCTTTGAATGATGGGACACTTGCAGGATTTTGGAAGTATTAAGGGAAACACACCAGAATATGTTGCTTGTTTGGTTGTTAGTTAATTCCTCATCTGTGTTTTTAGCTTGGTTAAATGTAAGCTGTCAATAATTTGACTTACACTATGCAAACACGATGCATTTTTATCATCTTTGCTTACCATCAAACCCCACTGAAGATCATTAAGGACATCCAGTGTAACATATTTTGACTCCATTTGGTTAAATCTTTCAATACAGATACAAAAAAGCACCATTGAATCATAAAATATTCATTGCTACTGTAGCACTCTTTGCAGGTTATGTAAGGACATCCATTTATTTGCAAAAAAAAGAAACTAATAAAGGAAATGGTAATACAACAACTCCGGAAAGCTGACACTGTCATCTCGGACATGAAAAATGCAAAACGTTTGCAGTATAAACGCAAATCAGTTTGTCGTTCTTACACCAAACCCTTGGCCCTCAGCTCTTTGACGGCTTATTGCTCGCAGGAACACTGGAGTCATAATGAAGTCAGTGTCAGGCTAGGCAGGGTGGGAGTTTTGCCTAAGCCACCAAACAAGAGTGCTAATTAAAGTTACTGTCAGTTTCCTTCAAGCACTTTCTGGTTTGGAACCAGAGAGGCTTCTCAATGAAAACAGAGCCGCGGCTAATTCTTACACATCCTGACAGCTAATTATAAATAAAATATCATGCTCAAAGAGTACTAATAACGAGATTTGAATATCTTTATATTCAAAGCCAAATTAGTAATGACCTTTATGCTAACTGAAGAGAAATTAGCCATTTCTGCTGAGGGAAAAATTATGTTACGCATATTTGAGATGGCTTAAATTATATGAGAGCTAAAGAACATTCTGTAGTCAGTTAAATGAAGCAACCTTACCAAACTTAAAGCAATTGTTCATGACATTTATGTAATCCCAAAGCAGTATTATATTATCTCTTTCATAATATGTATATGACTCTTTAGGTACAAAGGTGTATCTTTTGAAAAGGTACCACCCCAGTAACAACTTTTTATACCTTTTTTTCCCTGAAACTGTGCAAAGTGTACTTTCATAAGCTAAAAAGTGGGTTAGAATTATATAGCTTAACTACACGGCCCTCCAAAAGTTTCCAAAAGGAAACTCCCCTGTGAAAAAAGACAGGCAAAGTGCGGTTTTGGACGATATCAGCATAAATCCTTAGCATTTTTTTGGTGCGCATACATTAAAGTAACTTGACATTATCATTGAAGACTATTTTTTTTTCTATGTATAAACTGTTTATGTAATATAAATGTAAAATATGTTTTCGTGGTTTGTGTTGTCCCTTATCAATGCAAAATTATCACATAATAAATTAAGTTAAAAAGGATTCATACCAATATTGTCCAAAACCCCACTTTTCTAGGGCATTTTCTAAACTTTTTTGCCTATGTTTTCCTTTGTAGTTATTAGGGATGTAACATTATCAAAATCTCACTATATGATAATATCACAATAGTGTGGTTTTGTCAATACAAATAGTATTGTCCACTATACAACATTACTTATAGTCAACAGAATGTGTTAAAGGGACCATCAAAATAAAGTGAAACCAGTAATTGAAATGTCTGTAAGTAACAGATATAAGTAATTGCATGTCTATGGTGGTTACGGCCCTGTACACTTTTAATAGAGTGACCAGATTTTCAAGGTGGAATATGGGACAGTTGGGCATGTACATATAATGTTATTATGAATATGTCTGTATATATACATATATATATATATATATATATATATAAAGAAGCAAATTACAAAGCATACAACAAATACAATAAAGACAGTAGATTTATTTAACATGTATACATTTATTTAACATCTTTTTGGTTTGATTAACATTAATGACACATACAGGTATTTATTAATTAGGCTGCTGCCCCTTTAAGAATGTATGTAATGTACTGAGACATATTTGCTTTTCACCCACCTGTTTACGTTCACTTAAGCCATAACTGACTGTATTTATGTGAGATACTCCACGCAATGGACATTTTGACAACTTAGTGTGTACACTTACAAGTTATGAGTACATTGATTTTAGAATGCTTACTACATAAAGTATACCTGGAAGTATATATGAACTTTACTACTGTTACCCTTAAAGTACACTTTAAACATGCCCCACTTTTAGTTTTAAAAGTGGGACAAATTCTAAGTGTATTTACACTATTAAAATAGTACCATATTACTACTAGTACATTGATTTTAGTATGCATACTGGTACTGGTACTTTATTTAAGGGCTGATAGCTTTAGCCTTAGTCCCCATTCATGTTCTTTATATGAAAAAAAGAGCAGCCTTTAGTCTTCCATGGAAGAAAAGTTAAACAGGTTTAGAGTGACATGAGGGTGAGCAAAAAGGGTAAACTGTTTCTTTAATGTAAGTTGATATGTTAACAAAGCTTTCCAAGTCTCATTTGAGTCCTGTAACAATGGCCAGCATTTATAGCCGTGAATCAGCTGCATGAAATAGTCAAGAGTTTCCACACTGTTTTAAATGGACAGATGTTCTTTCTGATGACAGCTGATGTCAGTTCTGACAGATCTACGCACAACAGAGGTGTCACAACCTTGCGGCTCCCTGTGAGCACCCAGTGTTCCAGACAGATGCCACCATGCACTTATCGTTCCCCCTGGCCTGGAGCTCATTAATGAGACGGCGCTGTCATAGTGGTGCGATCCAATGTTAACTGGACGGGAGAGTAGGATACTGACGAAGAACGATGGGAAGTTAAAAAAATGCATCACGACAAGTTTGACTGCCGTGCGAGCGGACTAAAGAAGGCTGAATCTGTGGGGTCTGATTGCTGGCACAGCAAGTAATCACATTGAAGTGGAACCACTTGAGTCTCTGGGGCATTTCTGTACTTCTTTTGATCTTCCTCTGGTTTGTAAGGTTCCCTGCTTATGTGAGCGCACCACCAACATTATCCATTTTTAAAAATATTTTCTTGGTAACTGGATATTTCAGGTACCTGTGATGAGTGGGGTCCAAGTAACTTAGATGAGAATAAAGGCATGCTTTGATAAGACAAATGCAATTTGACACATTTTACCTCATTCATGAACAGTTAGGCTACTTACATGACTTTGGACAAAAAGACAAATCAAGATTGTTTTCTGTCTTGGAATAACCCTGCACATCTTAATAAATGATATCTTAGTGTTTTTTCAGCCCATTTCAATATTGATGAATTTTCTGTGAAATGTCTTGAGTCATTTTTCAGTCAGATGAACCATGATTTTGAACTTTCTTGCCAGTAGCTTAAAATAATTAATGCAATAAGGAATATACAGTAATACATCTTAGAAAGAAAAAAAAGCAAAGAAAGAAAAAGTTTCCCATGCTGTTTCTCAAATGTACATAAGGCATATTTATATAATTGTTACCATGCAGCAATTTAACAATTTATAATAAGATTTGGTTGATTGATTTCATTTTATTCTATTTTAAGCATTTTTAAAACATTTATAATATATGACACTGAGACATTTTAGAACAAATTTCCTGTTATGTTCCACAGAAGAAAGTAATATTATTTTAAATAACTGCAATGTGCATATGTCTGCCTTGGAAATTTGAAGGGCATACAGTATTGTTTTTCTAGTCTAGTCTAGAAGATATCTAACAAAGTCTATTCATACAGTATGGGTAAAGCCTTCACTTAACCATCTTTCTTTCACATTTAATAGTTTTTTTGTCCTTTGATGGCTGAACTTTGATGTTTGTGATCTGTGCTCTAAAAAGTGACATCTTTCATAACAGTGCCCTTCAAGGCTATTGTGCTAGATAAACATTCAGGGTGGTGAGTGGGATACAAAAAATAACAAGCCTAAATGCATAGTCTTTAGCTGATAAAAGTGGCATTAAAATAACCCCAATATTCACAATGCTGCTTAATTTTGTATCACCAACAAAGTCATAATAATGTGAAAATTTTAAATACACTGCCCTATCTGTGTAGCTAGTGGACTGTCTCAAGTGACTGTGATAAAAACAGTAAACTTAACAATACTGTTAATGACTACAAAGGTCAACAGACTTTGTCTTATTAGCCATATGAAGCAAAAGAAACAATAAAAAAATAAATAAAAGGCACGCCAGATAAGCTAACCCAATTATCACTTGTTTCTGTATTCACTTTGACAAGTTTGGCGCAGACCATGTGCAAGCTAATTAAAAGTTCTGTAGAAAGTGTTTTGGACTGGACTGCTGCATTCAAACAATTCCCTTTAAAACAAAATACACACACACACACACACACACACACACACACACAATAAAAAAAAATGAAAAATAGTCAGCTTTGCTTGCTAATTAACAACCTAGTCTCTACTGCACACTTTATTTAAAATTGTATTTATTATTTTAATCTTAGCAAATCACTTAGCTGCCATAAATTGCCATTACTAAAACATCAAACAATCGCTTTATTTATTTTGTTGTTATTTCTCATCTGATAGGTTGAACGTCGCAACCACAGACTGTCTGGAAGACCTCAGAAGCATATTTTCCCAGCTCATGTTTACTAGCTCACAAGCAATCTGGTTCAGGCATGGCGCTATCAACTCTGACTGATGGATTAGTGATGTCAGCCTTCTATAGAGCCATCCATCCTCTGAGGGTGGAAGCGGGTGAACTGTACTTGGTTGAAGGCCGAGGAGGCCACAACCACAGGCTATCAGTCTCACAGCAGGCATGTCAGGCCAATCTGAAGCAGACGTTTGAGGTAGAACAGCCTTTTTCTCAGGACCCTGTCAGTCACAGTGGATTCAGTCAGGAGGCCAGTGGGTAATTTGGAGTGAGAGTAAACTGTCACAGTTACATTAAAGTCTAGACAAGATGGCAGTTAATGTGAGCATGTGTCTTCTTTCAGCCTTTTTGGCATCTTAACAAGCAAATTCTGTTTTATGTAATGTGTTTGTAGTTAAATAAAATTATCTTGTGCATGTTGAAACCCTAGAAGTTATTAACCACATCAATGACTTGCACTAACTACCTCTCCAGTTGTGACATAGTACAAAGCTATAAACTATACACTTCGGATTTTACTTTCATATGACAGTATTGTGACCAAAAAAAAAAAAAAAAAAAACACATTATTAAAAGGGTACTGCAGTCCAAATTCAAAATACTGGAGAGGGTTGTTTCTCTCGCTCCTCAAGCTCAACATTCACATGGATTGCCAGATTGAGGACACACATCATGAACAAACACAACTAAGCCTAAACTGTTGATGAGTTGAATTATCCTTGTTTTAATATTCCTCTGGTTATACATCTTTTTAAGATGAATGGCAAGGCTTTTTAGGGCAGCTAGAATCTTCCAGGTCTGACCCAGTTCATTTGATGGCTTCCATGGCTGCATAGTGGAGTCGCACAGACCAAAACAAAAACAGACTTTCCAACATGAAACACACATTGAATAACTGGCTGTTGTTTTCTGTAAAAACAAGTATATGATCTTAGCATGCTTCTTAAATATCAGCTACAAACATACACTCTTAAGAAAAATGGTTCTATATAGTACCAGAAAAGGGTTCTTTGGCTTGTAACAATAGCAGAACCCTTTTTGGTGCTAAATAGAACCCTTTTTATAGGGTTCCATAAAGAACCATGCTTTGAAAATGCTATATAGAACTTTATAAATATAAACTTTATTATAAATAACCTTTTCAATGCTAGTTTATTTTCATTAATATTAGTATATTTATGTAATTATTAATATTATTTGAATATACTATGTATTAATTAACTGTTTTATTGTTTTTTACTCTTCTGTCTGTCTGGTATTTCAATATCTTGTAGTGTATATACAACAACAACATGTGTCAGTTAGGTACTTTTTATTTTTTAATGACGTGAATTGGTCGCAAAAAATGACAACACTATAACAACAAGAAAACATTAATAGATGCCTTTCACATTGAACATAAATGCTTAAGAAGTAAAAAATAGAATCAAAATAGTGAAATGAAGACCAGGTTCCGGTGAAATACTATATTTTCATAATCCTCTATGATGCCTGTAAGTTCATCATTATGTGTTTTGATGTGATTGAGTGGCCGTTTCTAGGTTGTAGTAGGTTGTAGGATGTGACAGCATCTGAAATACACAATTGAGTTTAAATTTACAGTGTGTCTCCTTCCATTTGTTTTTGTAAAAACAATAAAAGAACCATAAATTAAACATTTTTGTTACTTATTTAGTGGTGAAGAGGTATCCTTAAAAAGCATCCTTAACTGAACAGGGCTGGTCACTTACATGTTCTCTTAAACTGAAAAGAGAAAAAGACATGATTGGAAAACAGGTACAATTTAAAAAGTAAAGGCAGTCTGTTGGATAACTGAATTTCAGAAGATCAGAATTGAGCCAACTTTTTTCTGTAAGTAAAACATGAATAAGTAATTAAAAAACAATATGGATTCAATATGGATCTGTTACTTACGTAGTGGAGAAGAGGATTGTCAGAGCTGCACACACTTACATGTGATTTAAAAAGAAGAGAAAAGAACATGTTTGTTTGGAAACCAATACAATTTAAAAGTTAATTTTGTATTTAAAAGTAAGAATGAAATCATTTACCTGTTGAGAGTGTGTTGACAGTCTGTAGTTGGATCTCTGAGCTCCAGAAACTCACTAATAAGGTGTTTTGACAGTTACAGATTTGAAAATCAAAAGGGTGGGAATAAAGAACCCTAACTCTAACTCTAAGAACCATTTCAGCATTAAAAGGGTTCTTCAGGATGCTATGGTTCTAAATAGAACTTTTACTACATGTAAAGAACCTTCAAAGAACCATCTTTTTTTAGAGTGTATGAGAGAAAGAAAGAAAAAAAGAAAGAAAGAAACAGAAAGAAAGCACCTTTAATTATTACTTGAATAATAAAACAAGTAAACATTGAAAAACTTCATTTAGATTTTTTTAAAAATCTTCTATTAAAATGTTATTCATATTAATTACTGTAATTTTATCATATAGGACTGTTTTATAGTGAGACAAATGCCACAAAAAAGTGTTAGAGTAATATTATAAAACTAAATTAAATTGAGGACAAACTTGATTTTCTATAAAACTATTCCCTAAAAATATATTTTCCCCTAGGAACATGGAAAAATAGAAACGTTGACTCAAAGCAAAGAATTGTAATGCATCACAAATTCACTTAATTGTGCATGTTAATTCTCGGAAAGATTACACTTTTTGTTCGAAGACCACTACTGTAACTGAAACTGCTTGTCAACTAATCAATGTGCGTCTGTTTGCAATGTGTAACTCTCTTTAGAATAGATCGTTAGCTTTGGTTAATGGTTGAGGTAAAGGTTAGTAAAAAAATGACACATACTTGCAAAGTTACTCATAGCCAGTATGATGTTTGTTGGGGGGGGGGTCCATCAAAATAAAGTGTAAGCAGATATTAAGCAGTACCAAACTACTAGTACTTTAATGACTGGCAGATGACATGTAGTTGAAAAAAAAAACAAACAAAAAAACAAAAAAACAGAAAAACAATTGAATATTGTGAAATATTATTACGATGTAATATATTTAATCAATGTTTTTCAATATTAATACACATTAAAATTTAATTTATATCTGTAATTAAAGTTGATTTTACAGAATCATTACTCCAGTCTTCAGTGTCACACGATCCTTCAAAAAATATTCTAATATGCTGATTTATTATCAATGTTGGAAACAGTTATGGTGAATACTTTTTATTCACCAAGGATGTGTTAAATTAATAAAAAGTGATAGCATAGATTTACATTGTTAGAAAAATGCTGTTCTTTTTAACCTGTTATTCATCAAAGAATCCTTAAAAAAGAATCACAGATTGCAAAAAAAATATTTGGCAGCACAACTGTTTCCAACATTAATAATTCTAATAATAAACCAGCGTATTAAAATGATTTCTAAAGGATCACGTGACACTTAAGACTGGAGTAACAGCTGATGAAAATTCAGCTTTGCATCACAGGAATAAATTATATTGTAAAGTATATTAAAATATATTACTGTTTTTTTTTTTCTGTATTTTTTGATGAGCATAAGAGACTTCTTTAAAAAAACATTAAATGAGAGGGTGTGTCCAAACTTTTGACTGGTAGTGTATATATATATATATATATATATATATATATATATATATACACATGCATTTTTTATTTGTATTTTTTTATATGTCAGTTTAATATTTTATCCAGCATGAATAACGCTGTGATGTTTCATATAAAACAAGAACTGCCAAATATCCACACCAGGTTGAGACTACTGCAATTTTACAAAACATTATCAGTCAACAGGATACTAAAGTGGTACTCTTGCACAAACACACGGTATGGAAGAAAAGCCAATTACTGTAAATGTATTCCACTTGGCAGATGCCCTAAAGGCTAAACCTAAACCTTTTAAAAAAAATGCTGGGAAATGTGACTGTTTACTGTTACAGTGCTTATAAAAAAACCCTACTTGACTCTATGCCAACACACCTGCCAATATTTGTTAGTGTGAGGTTTTATATGAGAGCTCTGAGAAATGCTCCCAGGGGTGGGAGCCGAAATAATGAAGGTTTTAATGTCCTCCCTCTGATCAGCTTGATCAATGGCTGCCCTCCAGCAACCTCACAGCATTATCCCTGAATTAAAGATTATTGTCTCATTTAAAAAAAAAAAAAAAAATCAGTCTATTTCCATGGTGCCAAAAGCTTTTATTTTCCCTCATGGTTGCCTTTTTTCCCCAGACTGGCCCTCGCTCATTAGAGAAAAATAACATCTTTAGACTAGTTTTGCTTAAAATGCAAAAATTACAATAATCATCCACTAATTTATGCAAGTAATTAAGTCAAATTTATATGCAAACCTTCATGTATCTTATATGAGATGCTAATAGAGTGGATGCTTAGCAGATTAAACGCCCAGCAAGACACTATGTTCCCATGGCGCTTGTGATAATGGATTAAGATACACCATGCAGATGAGATCTTGTGTTCTTCTCTCTCACTTTTCTTCATTCAGTGTTGCAGTATCTATCTATCTATCTATCTATCTATCTATCTATCTAATTTGCCAGTTCTGATTTTTAATATAAATGTGTAATTACACTGCAACAAGGACACTGTAAAATTTTCCATAATCCTAACCTTATATGTTGTTAATTAATATTACTCAGTACATAGATGTGTAATTACACTCTAATGACATCAAATTAAAGCACAACCTTTGTTCTTATAAAATAAAGTCAGTGCAGCCTTTTTTTTTTTTTAATAAATAATACTGTTTTTCTATCTAGGCTAATTGGAAATACATTCCTCTATATACATTGCTGGAAAACCGAGGGAAAAAAGTACCTACACTGTAAAAAACTATTTGTTAAGTCAACTTAAAATAATTTGTTACCTGGCTGCCTTAAAATTTTAAGTTGTCAACTTGAAAAAAGTTGTCAACTTGAAATGTTACGTTTTACAAAGTAACAGTAAGTAAATTGATTCAACTTAAAATTTTAAGGCAGCTGAGTAACAAACACAGCTCTTAAGTTTAACATACATTTTTTTTAGTTTAGTCAACTCGCATATCTAAGTTATCACTTAGTACAACTTAACATTTCAACTTGAAAAAACTTATCTGAGTTGACTGAACTTAAAATTTTAAGGCAGCAGGGTAACAGATTATTTTAAGTTGACTCAACATATATATATATTTTTTTTGTTTGTTTGTTTGTTTGTTTTTTACAGTGAATCACTGCAGTTTCCACTTGAAATGAGCACTAAAGGCAGTAAAATTCTGACAACTTTTATTCTGTTTTACACAAAGTATGATTTACTGGTACAGAGTTTTGTTTATTAAAGCCTAATTTTACTAGCAAAATATTATATTTTGACTTCAAAACAATTTTAACATCCTGTACGATTTGTTGCTGTCACATATACAGCTTCATATGCTTTTTTCCAATTCAGTAGGTTATATGGCGTTGCACTTGAGATGTGAAGAGTTCTGGTACGAACCCTGTGAAACTGCAGTTTGACAAAACAGTCGGATATTTGTATTGTGAACAGCTGCAATACATCAAGCAGTGTAATAAAAATGCAGCAATATGTGCCTTTAGCAACATAACAAAAACATCCCATGGTCACATATTAAATGTGTGTTTAAACGCCACTCTCTGGACATTTCACTTTAAAACTGCCTCAAAATATGCAGTCCATAATTCAGGCATGAAAGTCCCTCACCTTTCGGCGAAATTCGCCGTTTTGAAGCCAAAACAGGTGACCCACGTGAATCGTGTAGATTCGATGAGATTTTTATTTTTTTTTTGAGGGGAGGGGGGATGCGCGCGTGTGGAGGTGGGGGCGGGGCGAAGCAGCTTGGTTCTAATTGAACAGAGCATGCACATCGAAGACATATCTGCAGATCTTTAGAAAGCTGGAAACTCAACTGACTGAATTTAGTGATGTTTCAATTATTTTTTTATATTTTCTAGTATATCTAAGTTACCCAGGAGCTTTGTTGACATAGGCGTTGTTAAGTACAGCTTGATGAATTGAGTCATTGAACACAGCTAGAGAACACGGTGGAAAATGATTAGTTAACGGTACTGTTAGCTAGATATTGTTACTGAAGTTAGCTTCGAGCTTGTATAGCTAACGGTAAATTACAGAAAAGAAACGCTTCTTATAGTGCTTCTTTCTAAAATCTAAACTCGTATTTCCAGGACATGTGAATGATATTGAGGTGAGAGGACTGGCGAGGCTGAAGGTGAAGTAGTCACCGTTCTAAACTAGAGAACACCTAGATACTGTAACCCACCCTCTGAAGCCTTTCGTGACACAATAAAAAATACATTGTTATGAACCCTGACGTGTTCTTCATTCTTAATAGCAGTCTTGGGTGGTATTTATTGATTAATTAAAACTTAATATAAAGTGGATTTGAGCCATTTCAAAATCGTGAAAGCTGAGCGTCCCGCGTTTGTAGACCGTGCGCGCCATCCACTGACATCCAGGGCGCCATTTCTTCTTGCGGGGCAATACGCGTGGGAGAAGACGACCAACAATGTATCTCAAGACGACAGGGGAGAGATCCACAATTTAATTTCGTGGTTTATGTGTCACGAAAGGCTTAGGGGCCGTTCACATGCAGCGGCTTTTGCGCGCGCAAGCTCTTTATTTTCAATGGAGCCGCGCGGTTTAAAATCCAAAGCAGAAATGTTATTGTAACTGACAGCGCCTTCATGGTTGCCTAGTAATGGCAGACGCTACAGAAGCGCGAGCTCCCAAGCGCTTTGAAATTGGTGGAGGAAGCGACGCGCCTCGCGTTTTCTACGCGTTTTTAGACGCTTCATGTGAACGTACCCTTAAGAGGGTAAGTTACATTTAATACTAAAGTATCGTTAACACTAATACAAACATTATTTTTGCAGTACTAGAAACTTTTTTCTGGCATGCTCTGTCTGCAATTGCGAATAGCATTTGTGGTTGATGGTATGTTTTTCGATAATGGTAGAAAACACTTATTAGGTTTATTCCGACCCCCCCCCCCAAACTTGGCTGTCAATCATGATGGAAGAATAAACAAGTTAAGTTACAGCGTGTCCTCCAATGAGGCCGTAATATTTATTCTGTGGGAGTCCCCCCACCTCCTGGCCCCATCAGAGGCCACATCACCCCTCGAGCACCCTTCTCACCTTTTTTTTACCCCTGACCCATTTTCATGCCTGATAATTATGGTGTTGCAGAAAATGTATATGGATATATATGTATATATGTATATTTTAATGTCATGGAATTTAGTTTTAAGAGCTTTTAGGCAAGAATGTACTTGTTTAGACTTTAAATATGCAGTTTATTAATAAAGATAACACCTTTTTGAAAATTTGCTTTAATGCTTTTGGAGATGTGAGCTCCAGGGCGTCAGTGGCCTTTCAGCACACATGAACCCGCCAAAAGCAGCCTTACCTCTTTAGGAATTTGACTCTGGCTCTGATATTTTGGATAAATCTATCAGGCAGTTTTTGGTGTTATTAATCTATCATTTGTTCCAGAGCAAATTGTTTTGGCTGAGGGCAAAATCACATCACAATATATTTTATGTAAATAAAATGCTGTATATCAGAGCGCTGACTTTTTTACTTTTGACTGAATTGCCTGGGAGCTTTTACGATGGCTGTTGTTGTATATTAAATAATATTATTCAATAAATAACATTTTATATGAATAGTAATAGTATTAGTATTGAGAAACATTGAGGTGCATTATTAGATTAGATTGTGACAAGAGACTGTTTTATTAATGAGTCAGCAGTAAAAATGTTTATATTGAAAAGACTGAAACAGGGTTCGTAAACAAGGATTTTTTTTTACTTTCAACATTTCCTAACTTGCAGCCAAAAAAATGCACTGAGCAGGGCTGTTTTTGGAAATCACCTTTAGCAGATCAAAGGATAGTATGACAAAGATATCACCTTCCTCAGTGGACATTCAAATGAATGTTTGTAATGAGATGTGCTGAAGAATAAATGCTGTATCAAATGCATGTATACAGTAAGCTTTTAATACAGTAATACAATAAGTTTTCAATAAAACAACTCAAAGTTCCTTTTGTCCAAATTTGCTAGTTTTAAAATGACATTTTCTAATTAGTAATGGTTTTATAAATTTACGAGTATCTACACATTCGTTCCGTCTGTTGTATAAACGCAATAGTATACTTAGCCGTGCCATTATACAGCCATTTTGCAAGTCTACTTGTGTGATATTGCTCATATATCTATGCATCCATCCATCCAACCATCTATCCATCCATTCATTTCCTGTTATAAAGTCACTTTAAAAATACAATTTTTATCCATGATTGTCCTTTTTTTCTTATTTCAGGAATAGCTTATAGTGATTAATTTTGCCGTATACCACAATGACAAATCAACTGCCGCCCACTTGACCTGGCATGAGGTTCTGTCAACAGCCAGAAGGCTTTAAATGAAGCCTTTCAAAAACAACAAGCCGACACAAGCAGACGTGCTTGTGTGCCACACTGTAATGATACGCATCCAGAATGATGCATTTTAAAATTGCTCAAGGATAATATATGTGTCTCCTTAGGTATGCAGCATCTTTAGTCAGAGAAAACATTTGAATTATGTATGACTACTTATTTTGTGTAGATATGAACAGAATAAAATTACACATAAGATTCCTAGTCTACAAGCAAGGTTTATTTACCCTCTTTAGGGAACTGAGCCCAGATACTGTTCATACCATACAATTATTTATTTTTTTTATTTTATTATTTCCTTTTAATTTATTACTATATGATATTTTACTGTCTTGTATTTTATTTTTATTTTTAAAAATACAGATACTGCTTGCATGGACAAAAGTACCGAGGCCCTGATTCTAATTATTGAATTTGGCCTTGTCACCCATAACTCACAGGTGTATAAATTCAAATGCAGCGTTGCCAACTTGAAAGTAGAGTAGAAAGCCAGCAAAATAGCCCAAACTAAATAGCTTTTGCTGGTCCGCATGGGAATGAGCATCATATTCCTGCTAGAGATGCCTCAGTCAGCTGTAAGTAATGTTTTTGTGAAATAGAGTCATCTACAACAGTGTTAGCAAGTGCCAAAATGGGCACAGCGTAAACATTATCTATACTCATTTGCAACACTCACTATTGAGTTACAAACTGCCTCTGGAAGAAATGTCAGCACAAAAACTGTGGATTCACTTGGGATTCTGTGGTCATGTAGCCACATACACGCCTAAAATCATTACAGTATGTGCCACGGTGAGTGTGGTCTGGAGTGCTGTAAATGCTGCACATTCTCTAGAGCACTCATGCTTCACCTGGCCATCTGGCAGTTCGAGGGACTCATTTAGATTTGGCAGATGCCACAACAATTACCTGCCCATATGCATATAGTGCCAAGTTTAACATTGTTAGTGGAGGAATAATGATCAAAACCGGAATACTTGTTTTGAACCAACATGTAAAATGAAATAAGTTTGGAGTAGGATTTATTCTGAAACAGTTTTCACTCAGAAATTGCTAGTAAATGTCACAAATAATTACTAAGAGATTGAGCTGTTTTATGCACAATGCAACACAATTTTTTCCATGTCATGTCATGTCATGTTTGTTTTTGTTTTTTTAAATCTGAGTCTATTTGGTGTGAAGAGTGGGGTAAGATGAGACTTTTACTTATGTGGTCTTCAAGATAAGGGAAAATGAGGCAGAAGTACAATGAAAGTATCTAAAGTATTTTCAGGATGTTTCAAATCATTTTAAATTACCTGAATGTATCTAGGACAAAGGGTTCTCAAAATATGGCTTCTTGTAAAAAGGTGTTCCTGTGGCTCAATTTGCCCCAGGCTAGGGGTAATAGCGAAATTTAATTTTACAAACAGGCATGGTTCTTTTCTTAAAGCTAACTTAAAATAAAGCCAATTAAATTGTTTCATTTTCACTGTTTAATTTTTTGCATTTTTGAAACAATATGTTGAACACTAAAGTTTTAACCTTTCCAAAAACAGACCAAACAGAGAGTTTGTTGAGTAAAATTAAATAAAAACTGAATTATAATGAATAAATAAATGTCACTGAAACTAAATTTTAGTCAAAAGATTCTAGATTCTTGGCATAGTACCTTTTCTACAATGTCAAACAGGTCATTAAAGACTGGAGGTGAAAATATATATAATGTGGTGAAAAGCATCTTCTGGTTCTTCTCAGAAAATGATTTGGTGCACTGTCCCTATCAAATAAACTATATCAGCATCCTTGCAACCCTTCTTTCAGAAAATTGCTGCAGTTGCAAATGTTTTGGTAGTCACATGTTTATTTTTTGTTTTGTTTGCATTGGAACAATAAAATAAAATAAAATAAAATAAAATAAAATAAAATAAAATAAAATAAAATAAAATAAAATAAAATAAAATAAAATAAAATAAAATAAAATAAAATAAAATAAAAAAGTCAAATCTGATACAATTCCACACAGAACCCAAAAAATGCACTGGACAAAATGATTGGCACCTTTAACTTAATATTTGGTAGCACCCCCTTAAAAAAATAACTGAAATCAGTCACTTCCTGTAACCATGAATGAGTTTCTTACACTTCTCTACTGAAATTTAGGACCACTCTTCTTTTGCAAACTGCTCCAGGTCATTCAGATTTGAAGGATGCCTTCTCTCAACTGCTGTTTTGAGAACACTCCACAGGTGTTCTATGGGATTCAGATCTGGCCATTTCAGAACTCTCCAGCACTTTGTTTGTAACCCTTTCTGAGTGCTTTTTGAAGTGTGTTTCAGGTCATTGACCTGCTGGAGGACCCATGACTTCTGGTGGAGACGCAACTTTCTGACGCTGGCCACTACGGTGGTTTTCATTACACCGTTCACACAGTCAAGGCATCCAGTGCCAGAAACAGCAAAGCAACCCCAAAACATCTTTGATCCTCCACCATATTTGACTGTAGGAACCAGGGCCGTCGCTAGTGGGGTGAAAGGTGGTGACGATTATCGGGGCCACAGCAGAGGGAGGGTCCCTGGCTATCTCAGCTGTGTGGCCAAGATCAGCCTAAAAAGACACACAGGACAGTTGACAGGCCAGTTGACTGGCCACTGCTGCCTGTCGTCACGAAAGATTATCATTTCCATATGTTTTAAGCCTTGCCAGTTTCAACATTCAAAATACTTAAAGCATTCAAACACAAGATGCGTAAAAACTCAACTGAGTGGTCGTGCGCAGTGTTCGATGTCCAATGAGAGCCGCGTCTCACGAGCAGCGCGCAAACACTGAACCAAGCTTTCCTTCTCGCAATTTAACATTTGATTATACTGTTTCTGTATCTGGACACCTACAAACTTAAAAAACTTAATTATTGTGTAAATAGCGCAAATAAATAAATAGAATAAACATACAAATTAAGACATTTCAAATAGGGCCCACAGGTACAACCTGCACCGGGACACTGCGAACCCCAGCTATGGCCCTGGTAGGGACTGTGTTCTTTTCTTTGGAGGCCTCATTCTGTGTAGTAACTCTATGACTTCCAGCTCAGCAGAACTCACTCTGTTCTGTCCCTAAAGGACACACAGCTCATAACAGCATTTAACAATGCATGTTCTGAGGTTCAGGGTCAACCAGTGAGGAGGTTCTGTCAAGAGGCAGAGGGACAGACACATCATCAAGTGCTTGTTACAGCAGCTTTGCAAATAGGCCTGTCCTAGTTTGAGCAGATGTGACAGGAGGAGGCAGTGGACCTCTCATCTAAAGCAAGAGCATCATACACTAAAAAGCAATAGAGAGTATGTAAGCACTTATGTTGAAAGACATGTCAGCTTTGCCATTGACAGACCCTTAAGGCCAGGACACACCAACCCGATGCCAAACAACTAGCACTGACGAAAGCCAACTGTGTTGTCACCTCTCATCGGCTGTGTCTGCGGGCGTCTGGGCAAAAAAACTGAGCTCGAACACATCGAACCGACGACGCCCGACTACAAACTAGAAGGTGCTTTCTGCGCATGCGTGAGGATATATACCTTTGCGTACATGCAGATGGTAGTAGTCTGTATTTTCTCCGAAAGAGAATTGTGCGAAATGACAGCAAGCCGGTTCCCTCTTGACTCCGTTGTTTGCTTGTTACGTCACTTCACGTTCAAGTCCTCCACGCGCTCTGATTCAATGTCTGAACAGCCAATCAGAGCGCTCTCTTTCGCCAACGGCCACAACAAGCCCGACGCCGATTCAACATGTTGAATGAAGTGAGCCCGATGAAAGCCGACGAGAGGAACACACCGAACCGACGCCCACCAACTGCCCGACGGCCGATCGTCGGCTTGGTGTGTCCCGGCCTTTACTTGCAGTTGACACAAAAGAGGTACTTAACTCTGAAATGTAATTTTTTTGCTGTTAAAATACTTTATCTTATACTAATTTAATATAAAGTGCAAACACCTTGGTACCTTAACACACTGCAGTTTAAACAGTGACAGTTTTCTTTCAAGGAACACAAAAGAAGATATTTAGCAGAATGTCTATGCTGTTTTAACTACTGACAAAGCTGAAAAATGACAAATTAGCACCATACAAGAATGTTAAAGCAGTTTAATAGACTATAGTTCAAACCATACAATAAATCTAACAAATTAGATTTATACAGTAGATAAATATGTTATATATACAGTATGTGCTATATATTTTCAATCATGTCAGGTTTAAATGTCAAATACCAGATTTAGGTAGAAATAATTCACTGTGTTTGCCTGTCTGGTGAGCTCTGGTGAGCTTTTAGGTAATCCCCTCTTGTGTGATTGTGTAACACATTTCTGCTGTGTAATTTTGCTTGTTACTTGAGAGAAATATACATCCTTTGGTGATATCTGCACACATGTGGGCAAGAAATAATATGCTTTGAACTTTGCAAGTGATGACTTTTGTCAACCTAGGGGGAAAAAATCTATAATTATTGGCGTGCCATCCAGTTCTGTAACAACTGAGACCGATTCTCCAGTGTTCATTAAGGGATTCTGTTGGGCTCTGTGACACCCACATGATTTCTGGCCAAGTGTCACCCTTTAGCCCAGATCTTTGCTTGTTAGTGAGCTTGACTCATGTTTCAAACAACCTTACACCGGGCCTCTCTCGGAGTGCAGTCATAAGCGGATCCCAAGAGCATTTCATGACATAGACTAAGAAGTAAAAGGTGAAGATATATGCTCATTTAAATTTGCAAAGGCTCTGCTAGAATTCCCCACTTCTTCTTAGGCCTGAAATAGCCTAGTGCCTTCAGAACGTATTCAAACCCTGTGTTTTGCATCATTTTTCATGTCACAGATGAGTGTTTCTCAGCCTTTTTTCCTTATGTACCCCCATAGACGAATCATTAAGGCTCAATTACCCCTTCACTGACTCGACAATAAACCAGAAGCTGTCTCAGTCTGCCTGCATATGGAGGGACTTGAGCATGAAACTCCACACACTTATTATAGATGAATGAACATTAAAATGTGAGTGTTATCAATCATGGAACAAAAGTGGGAATGTGTCAGGCAATACAACAGATTGCAAATTAGAGATTTGGATATTGGGGTCAAACTTTTGAGAATGAAGTGAGAACAACACTCAGAACAGCAGGTAGGGATGCACTGTCATCAAAAACAGGATTGTTTTAGGACATTTATATATTCAGAGAGAGTTATTCCTAAATGTTTTAGTGCCAACATTGTCACCGTCTAAAGTGTTTAAAAAACAACAACTCTAGGACAACAAACTCTCAAGTGTCCTTATTATAAGGGATATTTAACTATAAACAAACAGGCTTTGATAAACTATTCTGAAAATACAGACATACAAAATATAATTGCAATTAACTATGAGCAGAAAAAGCTTAAAAAGGCTTGTGCTGGCCTAAATAGGTAAAATAAATAAAATACGTCCTGATATGCAACTTTTAATTCAGTTAAAATTTGATCTTTCCATAAAGCTGATAATATGTATTATTATTATTATTATTATTATTATTATTATTATTACTACTACTACTTTAATAATAATAATAATAATAATAATAATAATAATAATACACTTTATTTTCTAAAGCGCCTTTAAATGTAGTCAAAGCACTTTACAAAAACAAATAAAACAATACACCATATAAAAAAGATTCAATAAGCAAAAATAAAAACAATCAGCAATTTCAATAAAACAATATAAAAATTGATACAAATGTTCAATTAAAAGCTACCCTAAAAAATGAGTTTCAAGGCGAGATTTAAAAATGTTAAGAGTTTTAGCTTGCCTTATCTCAATCAGTAAAGAATTCCATAGTTTTGGAGCTAATGAAGAAAAAGCCCATCAGTCTTAAACGGGTTAATGGAACAGTAAAAAGACCAGTATCAGATGAGCGAAGGTTACGTGTTGGAGTATTAAAAGCTCTGACAAATATTGAGGTGCCAACACATGATAGGAAAATCAACAATTTTTGATAGGAAAATCACAATGCACACAGCCTTTTCTTGTATTTTCAAAATACAGTTTTTTATCAGTGATTGCACCAACAATAAGAATAAGAACTATAATAAGTTTTTGTAACATTTTTTCCTTGACCTTGCTCTAATGCTTACCTCAGAATAAAAATTAACAAATAAATAGCAGGGGTTTTTTATGCAGTTGACAAATTTAAATGATTTTAACAAGCAACTGAACAGCTGTTTAGAGCCAAACTATTTCATATTATTTATTAAACTGTTATGTCATTAAATTATGTATTTTATCTGGAAATGCTTGTTAACTAAGTATTCAAGGACAGGTTTGTCAAAATATTTAGATAAATAATAATAATAATAATAATACTTATTATTCAAAAAGTGTTTTGGTTAACACAGCTGTTCATGAATGGCCAGAATACTAATGTGAGGAGAAACCTCTCAACCAAAATCCATACTAAAATATTTAAATAGCAATGGACAAGTGGCACAAAAGCAGGACCCTCTTTTTATTCTCTAATGGAAAAGGGGGATAGAAAAGTCTTTTGACAAAGAAACAGACATCTAATTACACAGACGAGATGGAAGTCTGAGGTATTGGCTGAGGATGAAACAAAGAGCACTGATCTCTCAGACTGGTCCCAAAGGACCCTTAGGAGCTGTCACCCAGTGACGACCAACAGTGCAAACAAATGTCTCCTGTTCCCGTCTCCTTCCATTGTTGCTAAGCAAACACCGCCTCTCTGACAGTGGTCAGAGAAGTGTTTAGTCTGCTAATGTACTGGGAAACAGAAGAATTGGTAGCAGACAGTGCTCCCATTGTCCCACTAGTTACTGTGGGAACAGATCTCACTCTTTAACCCGGATTGAGTGATCCAGGGCAGAAAAGAAGTTAAAAAAGAGAAAAGAAAAACAGGAAAACTGCATCTGCTGCATTCAATTTTCTAGGGAGCACTGCTGAAAGAGAAGATGAAAGAGCTGACCACAAACAACGTGTAGCTTGCCTTTAGCAATGCCAACGGCACCTACCTAACTGAAAAAAAGCCTTTCAACGTTGGTGGATTTGCCTCTAGTTAAAGAAAAGTGTGTTGTAGATTCACAAGCTGCACTTTGACAGACAGACTACTGAACAACCAAGCAAAATATCAGAAAACTCAAAATGTACTAAAAAAAAAAAAAAAAAGTAATTTATGAAGTTATAAAATATAGTAGTGTACATTTGCTCTACTGAGAAAAGTACAACAGCACTCATTCCCTGGAGTGGAAAATCATTGCAATCTGTCATTTTATGACAAGCAAGCTATTTTGGGACAATTTCCACTCTATGTGAAACATTGTGGCAGTGGAAAAACTTAGGTATATTTCATCATAGAAACTGCTTTTCCAGTAAGGGTGTTTAATCTTTCTTTTGATTCAAAAACTGTCTTCATAATGAGTGGAAATCAATTGTTTTAGAGAGATGAACAATTTACACTTAATAACTACTTTTGTTTGAACAGTAATGAGTTCATGTCAGTCTAAATGGGCTGTGTAGCTTAGCTAAACTAAAGAACATCACTTGCTAATGAAAAAAAAAACAAAAAAACTAATGCCAATCAAAGCAAACATCAGCAGTTTTGATATTTTTTCATGATCGTTCAAACCAAGCTAATAAATAAAAAAAAAGCTAATGTCTAGTCTAATTTACTATTTACTTAGATGCAATCTCAATCATTTGCTTTGTTGTCTTGTTAAAATGCAAAACTGTATGAAAAAAAAAAAAATCTAAACATCTAAACAAGATTCAGCCTTGATCAAATACATTTATTTCATAATAAATATAATAATTCATTATATATATATATATATATATATATATATATAAATAAATGCCGGCTGGGTTTTTATTGCATGAATAAAGAACAGTACTGTATGAAAAAAGCAGCACTGTATGAAAGGAATTGCAAAATATTTTGTCTAGAATAAATAACAAATGCAATATAAAACAAGGTCATAACGCCTGGTTTTTCTTAGCCTCATTCATAAACGATGTCATATTTTCCAATATCTTGATTGCATTTGGGTACAGGAAAGACAAACATGCATTTTTATGTCTAGGAACAAAGGCGCAAAGTCATGACATCACAGATCATATCAAAACACTGTAATTTTATGAAAGAATTAAAAAGCATTCCTTAGCCAGCCTGAGCAAGCTGCTGTGAGAAACATCCTGTGAGCTGATAAGGATGCGCTGCATGTTTCCTTTTGATGTTGATGGAACTTGATATGCTGTATGCTGTTGTTGACACTGATGACACTGAGCAGGATCCTTCCACCCAACCATATGGATCCAGTCAGAAGTATGTCCTCCTGCCTCTGATGAGGACATCAAGTAAAATCAGCTTCAATGAGCAAGAGAAGACAATTCATGCGAGTAGAGATTTATGAGCAGTATTTCAACTGTCTCATACACATATGATTTAATGGAATGGCAGCCTCAATCTACAACAGAATTCTTCTTTGAAAATGTCAAGATAGAGATGAATCTAAATGTTTAGCATTTAATGTTCAGCTAAAGTGCAGTTAGTGGATTCTAAGGCTACGTTCACACTGCAGGCAAAAGTGGCCCCAAATCTGTTTTTTGTCATGACAGTGTGAACAGAACAATCCGCATAGAATCTGATATTTTCAGTTCAGATTTGTGCCACTTTCATATGTGGTACTACATCCAATACAGGTCAGATGTTTTGCAGCGTGACTACAGTGTGAACAGTCATGTCGGAATTCATGCAATTTTTACGTCACTCTAGATTGACATTTGTCATAATTCCGCAGTTTTACATACCCAAAGATATCAAGACAACTGCTAAAGGTAATCAGTGGAATGGATGTGTCAGAACTCATAAATATTACAGTGACAACTCTATATACAAGCAAAACATGAGGGCATTATACAAATGTCAAAACTCTGTCTTTTGTCACATCCTTGTCTTTATTTTTAATATTGCCTGCGCATACTTTGACTGGTTTCTGCAGTAGAGCACACCATATTTAAATTCATAATCACTTACTTTAGGTTCTCAGTGTTTACTTCCGTATGACAGCACACTGTGCAAGTTTGAACTAGTTTTGAGAAGCAATTGGACATTTTTTTAATTGTGAAAAAAACTGGAAACCCTGTTCGTATGGGTCTTTTGCGCATACATGTCAGTTCAGAACCATGATCTGTTTACACTGGAAATCTGATATTGGCCACATTTAAACAACAATGTGAAAAGCTATACAAAAAAATGGATCTGAGCACTAAGGCTTGCAGTGTGAATGTAGCCCAGGGTTCCTCAAATCTTGCCCTGGAGGGCCAATGCGCTTCAGAGTTTAGCTCCAACCCTGATCAAACTCACCTACCTGTGATTTTCTAATGATCCTGAATACACTGATTAGCATGCTCAGGTGTGTTTGATTAGGGTAAGATCTAAACTTTTCAGGAAAGTGGATCTCGTGGGCCAGATTTGAGGATCCCTGATGTAGCCTATAGAAACACTGTTGATATTTGAAAGTCAAAATGTCACACCCCTCTGGACTGTTTGTGTTGGTTTTCCCCTCATGTGCCCATATTTGGTCCTTCCTGTTCTTGTCCTAGTTATGTCATTATTAGGTAATCACCCACACCTGTCAATTTGTCATTAGCATCCCTTTATAAGTTGGTTCAAATCTATGTTTCATTGTCTGGTATTAAGGTTGTGTATGTGTGTTCCTGCCCTTCATCTGTAATTTCCCTCTTGTTGGATTTACCTGTGAATTATTATTAAAGACTTTGCATTGATCTTCGTCTTCTCCTCACGTACCGTGACACAAACAAAAAGGGCCTAAAAGAAACACACCCGTCATGTTATGCAACGACTAATAGCTGGCATATCAGACAACTAGCACAATATAATATTACAACAACAGCATATCTTGGTTCTTAAATATAGCAAAACCAATGTTGCTCACATGTCCGGCAGAAACAAAAGTCAACATTCATTTTTGGGTCTTTCCATCTTTCTCTTTCTTTCTCATCCCCATTATAAATGTAAATGTCCCCTATTATTGATTGGCTACAGTGTGGAGTGTTGTGGTTAAAAACAACCCAGAAGTGAGTGAAATATAGACAAACCGAGTAGTTGTATCAAATGTTTAACCCAACCTTCTGGTTAGTTTTATTTAACTCAATTATTGCTTAAAATTAACCCAAATTTTCATATGTTCAATAGAGTAATCCGTGAAACAGGCAGGGTCAATAAGGCAGGCAGCAAGCAGTCAGAAGAGTAACAACAATCCAGATCAGAAACAGAGAATCAAAAAGGGGAAAGCGCTCAGAAATGTCAGCAACAGCAAAACAAGACTTCGCAGAGAAGTGAGCGTGAGCATGGTTTATATAGTCTGTGGAAATGGCCGACACCTGTGCAGGTGATCAGCTCAGGAACGGGGTTATGGGAAATGGAGTTCTTGAGAGTGTTCAGAGTTCCAGTGATGGTTCCCTCTGGTTCAGCTACAAGCAACCGCAATCAACTTTCAGATCTGCATATCCATCCAGTAATCAATATTTGGATCATTTGTTTTACTTATATGTATGTCACAATACAGAAGAAAAGTTCTTACACTACTTTTGGGTGCTGTTTCATCATGAACATAGCTCCAAACCCATTACACATACTGTAACTCCCACATCTTGCAAGCATTTTAACCCAAACCTTGTGAAAGCCACAAGGCATGCTGGGTAATGTTAGCTCGGCTGATGCCACTAATGTTAGTTTGGTTAAAAATGTCTAACACAAAGTGGTTTACACTGTGGGCAAGATGTTAAAATGTTGCTCTGGCTATTTTTATCAATGAGCAACAACTCTATTCTGTACACACATGGAATGGTATTTTAGGAGAACTCCCACACCAACAAATGCCTCTACTTTCCCTCCCAAAACTACAGTATGCCTATACCTCATTTGATTTATTTACTTCTGAAGCTCTTGCAGCATGTGCAGCATTCAGATTTTAATGTTTGTGTGGTTGAATGTACAGTCTTTAATTTGAAATGGGTGAACCCAGGGAAATTTAGTGTAGATATTTTTATTTAAACCACACTTGACTGTTATATTTTGTCAAATAACAGCAACAGAGCAGAACTAACTTAGCAATTTTTAGAAGGTTCGCTAACTGCCAGAAAACCTGAAAGCTTTTGAATTAGTTTTTATTTGTTTGAATTGTAGAGGCTGAAGGATGCAGTGTCTTCATTGAAATGTCAGGAAGCAGCTGCACACTTCAAATGGACTCCGACATCTCTTCAAGGAGAGGTTTTCTGTGTCAGCACAATCTGATTGCTCACTCCACTTGATTCTGTGACTTCATTTCACAGCTTAATAAGAACATGATGTTAATCCAGTGGCTTGATCGGGTTCGAAGGCCCTTATTGATCACAAAAGCCCATAACGTCTGCCTTTTATGCTGACAAAGCTACCAAGCTTTTGCATTTACTGTCTTCTTCTCTGATATTCCAAAATGGACTGGACAATAAAATGGTCTAAAACTATATATGTAATTCTCCATTAGCTGTCGACCAGTGACCTTAACCCCTGGTAAGCATTACATCATTGCCCATGGCTGGCGATAACCGGTGTCTTACAACATCCATTAAAGCCTGTCCATCAATGTCTTTTATGCTGTCTCTTTACTCTTGGCGAGGACTCAAACTGATTAAACATTTAAATCTAAGAGCATCATGGTGCCAAATATGTGAATATGTGCCTCATAGAGTGGTAACTGTAGTATTAGTCATTTAGAATAATGAAACGTGACCCCTTATGCACTGGCACTAACAGCAGCCCCATTTGCCTAATTGCACTCTGAGGACATCACCAGATCCCTTGTTATGGACAATGCTATAACAGTCTTAATCAGTCAAATGATATGATTTACTTTCTGATTATGAACAGTAGGTGAAATGTCATTTAAAAACATTTTAGCAATGAGGTTACTAGATAGTAAAGCTATGACATCTATCTTCAACCATTATTTGTAATTTTTAAATATTTGCATAAACGCTTTGCAAGTGCCCACTTAGACAGGAAGAGACTGACAGGCATTTAAAGTAATCTGTCGCATTTCCTTTGTTTTTATGAACCATTTAGGGGCAGGTTTATGTGAAATAGTTGCTATTACAGCAATAGAGTGGCATGAAAAAAAAAGGTTTTTATATGTTAGATTCTAGCTAAATGTAAGAATTCTAAATACCTTAATACCAAGAATTCTGTAGTGAAATCCTACAGAAGCCAATATCCGCCAGTTACGAAAAAAATTACTGCCTTAAAAAGTCAAAATTATGACTTACGAAGTTGAAATTATGACTTTAAACATTTAAATTATAACTTAAAAAGTCCAAATTATGAGATATAAAGTCTAAATCGTGACTTAGTCATAATTATGAGACAACAAAATGGAATTACGACTTAAAAAGTCACAATTATGAGATAAAACTTTTAAATTATGACTTAAGTCATAATTATGAGATAAAAAGTTGAAATCATGACTTTACAGGAAGAAATTGATTTAATGACTTTCTAAACACATGATAGTGTTCTAATGATAAACAGGACACTCCGGAATGAATTAACTTGGCTTAAAACAGTTTGGAGGACCAAGTTGAGTAAAAACCTTATTAATAAATCATATAACATTTACAGACAAGCAGAATGTACTTCAAAATAAGAATGCAACGTGCTGAGTTGCACGTTAAGCGCTTTCTTGCTGTAGACTGTGGCTTAATGGAAAAAAGACTATATGACTATGTCTATAATACAGGCTATATGCAGAGTTCTGGCATGAAACTCTAGAATGCAGTCCTATGGGTCTAACTCAATCTGACAACATGACATCATAATTGGTTCTCTCCTGTATCAATAGACATACAGGAGAGATCTCCTGTATCAATCGGGTCATACCACTGCTCAAGAAACCCACTCTAAATCCAGCACTTTTAGAAAACTACAGACCAGTATCCCTTCTCCCATTCATCGCTAAGACACTTGAGCGAGTAGTATACAACCAACTCTCTATCTTTCTTGCACAGAACCATCTCCTGGACATAAACCAGTCTGGCTTCAAAAGTGGCCACTCAACTGAGACTGCCCTGCTCTCAGTCACTGAAGCCCTAAGATTGGCAAGAGCAGCATCCAAATCCTCAGTACTCATTTTACTGGATCTGTCTGCTGCATTTGACACAGTCAACCACCAGATCTTCCTGTCCACCCTCATGAAGATGGGCATCTCAGGAACCGCACTCCAATGGTTCAAGTCTTACCTCTCAGGTAGGTCCTTCAAGGTGGCTTGGAGGAGTGTAGTTTCTGAGTCACAACATCTTGCTACTGGAGTTCCTCAAGGCTCAGTGCTTGGACCACTGCTCTTCTCCATCTACATGTCATCGTTAGGTTCTGTCATTCGGAAGCATGCTTTTTCCTATCACTGCTATGCTGATGACACGCAACTCTACTTCTCCTTCCATCCAGATGACCCCACGGTTCCTGCCCGCATCGCAGCTTGTCTGACCGACATCTCTGGCTGGATGAAAGAACACCATCTTCAGCTCAACCTTGCTAAGACTGAACTGATTGTGATCTCAGCCAACCCCGCGCTTCATCACAACTTCTCTATACAGCTAAATTCATCAACCATATCTTCCTCTAGGACAGCCAGGAATCTTGGAGTTGTGATGGACAACCAGTTAACCTTTACAGACCATATTGCTGCTACAGCTCGATCCTGCAGATTTGCCTTGTACAACATTAGGAAGATCAGATCCTTCCTATCAGAGCAGGCTACACAACTTCTTGTCCAAGCTCTTGTCCTCTCCAGACTGGACTATTGTAATGCACTCTTGGCAGGCCTTCCTGCATGCACTTCCAAGCCTTTGCAGATGATTCAGAATGCAGCAGCAAGAGTGGTCTTTAATGAGCCGAAGAAAGCCCATGTCACACCTCTCTTCATCAGACTGCATTGGCTGCCAGTAGCTGCTCGCATCAAATTCAAGGTACTGGTGCTTGCCTACAAGACAACCGCTGGCACTGCACCAGAATACCTAAACTGTCTAATCCAACCTTATGTCCCTTCCAGAAGCTTGCGTTCTGCAAATGAACGACGCCTTGTGGTGCCATCCCAAAGAGGCTCAAAATCACTTTCACGTACCTTTTTGTGGACTGTTCCCAGCTGGTGGAATGACCTACCCATCTCAATTCGATCAGCTGAGTCATTGGCCATCTTCAAAAAACGTCTGAAAACCCATCTTTTTCGGCAGAACTTGACCAATTGACACTAGCTCTTTCCTACTCTTTTCAGTTTTCTATATTTATATAAAAAAAAAAAAAAAAAAAAAAAAAAAAAAACCCTTGCAAGACTTATCGTGTTTATCTAACTGAAATTTGCCACAGCACTTATACACTGTCGCTCTCTTGTTGCTCTGATTGCTTCTATTGTAAGTCGCTTTGGATAAAAGCGTCTGCTAAATGACTAAATGTAAATGTAAATGTAGACAATGAGTTCACTGCTCAACATTCAAATATTTGACTAATGCTAGATGTAGCAGTTTGCAGCATGCTTCAGAAACCCTCCACCTTCCCCAGCTCCACCTGTATAGATCTGTTATGAGGTGATTCATATATGCTATGGGGGTTATTCATATATATGTGCAGCAGCAGTATTTCTTACATGCTTACAGCAGCATGTTGTGGATGTATCGGCAGTAGCAAGTCTTGGTACTTGCTCTGCCGCAGCAGCAGCTTAAGCGTAGCAGATCTATTCCACCAAGACCAAATACATTAACACTGTTATTAAGCCACGTTCTATCTACCCCAAGAAAGCGCTTAACTGCAAATGTTATATGATTTATTAATAAGGTGTGTACTGAACTTGGTTCTCCAAACTGTTTTAAGCCAAGTTAATTTGTTCTGGAATGTCCCATTTATCATTAGACCACTATCCTGTGACCAATGTGTTTAGAAAGTCATTAAACAATTTTGACTTGTAAATTCATAATTTTGACTTTTTATTTAATTATTTAGACTTTTTAAGTCATGATTTTGACTTTGCATCTGATAATTATGACTTACGTTTGTCATAATTTCGTCCTTTTTTAGGCATGAATTTTTTCTTACCTTCTGGAAATGGGCTTCCATAGTAGAATGACTAATATAATTTAAAGCGTGAATACAAGTATACAATATGAACACAGACATAAATTACAGGAAACAGGACAAATAAATACAAAAACAAAGATACAAGTAAAATAAATACTTATTTAGGATTTTCAGGTAGGTCTAGTAATATTCAAGTAAGACATACAGACACTGATCAAATTAACCATATTAATTAAACATCCTTTGATTCTTATTAAAGCTACAGAAGTTATTCATAGAGGAACATTCATTTGTTTTAAGGACATAGACAGTAGCAGGTGTATTGGACTGCTGTCACTTTAAGACCTAATGCACAAATGCAACATAATGACACAACTGTTTCTGCCCAACTGTTTTCCTGGCTGTGTTAACATGTGTTAGATTGGACATGACAATTGTAACTCTTTGTGTGCATCACAAATGTGTGTAATAAACTTGCTTTTCCACTTCACCCAATTGTTTTCCAGTACAAAGCTTATAGTATTATAGCTTATACAACTGGTGCCAGAATGGCAATGTAAAATTTTACTATCATTTATAAAATCCCCTAATTCAAGCTTGTTTGTGTTTTAAAATCCTTTGTCTTTTGATGGTGGCCATGCCCCCCACCAGTTTGTCATAGCTGCAGAGCTAAATCAATTTGACACCAAACATTTTAGTCAACAAGACATTTGGAGAGGTTAAAGTGCTTTTTGGCAACACATCAAATACCAAAAATTGATTATTTCAGCTGCATTACCTTAAGCCATCCCCACTGGCCCATTCTTCATCTCAAGTGCTGCTGACTAGTGTAAATATGAATGAATTATGTGTGACATGCATTAACACCTGAGGGATCATTATACAATAAATCACGCAGATGGGAGGAAATAAGCTGGTGTACAGCCACACACTGGGACAGACACATTAAAATGCTGCTCATATGCAGCAAGTAAAAAGTGTATTAACCATTGAAAACCGACATGGTGCTGAAGGCCATTTCAGGCTCTCCCTGAGAAACAGACATCAAACACAAAACCAAAGTTAAGGATGGAAGCAGGCACAGAACATTTGAGAACTGTGGTGAAATAAAAACATACCTTAGAAATGAAGAACTGATGGACAACCACAAAATTACATAAAAGTGTCACTTAATGGCTTAAACCAAAATATGATCAGTTTAAACTGAGAATTTGACGTCACTGATTGTCTCTTGTTGCATCATTTCCATTATTCTAATTGTACGATTCTGAGAATGCAAAACATTTGTTATAATATAATACATAGCAATTACATTCACTCAGACATGTGTGTACTCGCTTTAAACAGAGAGTTGATTTATTTCTCCATTACCATGTTATTTATAGTGACTAGCGCAAGACCAGCACTTGAATCTGAAGGATAAATTGTTTCTACACAGTGGGCCTGTAAAAGGACTGCTGACCCTCTTGTGTTTGCACTGTTGCTGCAGTGCACTTCCTCTAAAGCAATTTGATTAATCTCTGTTGGCTCCCACCACAGCAGCAGAAATCACCCTAGATGTGCTTGAAATACATGCAGTTACTCTCCTTTGATATTAAAGACACCTTTATAAGGGGTGCCAAACAGAATCTGTTATAAAGTTGATGACCAGGGGTGTAGAAAGTAAAAAAGTCAAAAGAGATTGTGGTAAATTGAAAGCACATACCTTGTCAAAAAGTTTACCTAATTAAGAGTCTATGTACCTACATGAAAAAGTGCAAAAAGTATCCACATTTAATTGACTTTGACATTGACATTGAAAATCTTTAGAGATCAACATGCTGAAACTTAAAAAAAAAAAACATGTAACACATGAAAACCAAACACAGAAACATGCTGTAAATAGTCACAACTCAACCAAATACTGAAACACTATGCAAATGCAACACAACCAAATACAAAAATGGACTGCAAAACCAAAAACACATTGTAAATACAACACAACCAAACACAAAAATGTGTATCAAAAACTCATAACCAAATACAGAAACATGCTGCAAATACTCACAACCAAATACAAAAATGCACTGCAAATACTAACAACATGACCAAATATAGAAACACCCTGAAAATACTCACGACACAACCAAACTGTCAGGTTTTGGGACTCTTTTTGTAGTGTTTTCGGTTGGTTCAGTCCTGTTTTAGTTTGGTTTCTCCCACTTCCTTTTTGTCCTTATTTGGTCACGTTCCTGTTTCCACCCCTCATCAAGTCATTATTAGTTAATCACAATCACCTGTCTGTGTCTCGTTAGCACCCTATTTAAGTTTGATTCAGTTCATTGTTTGATTGTCCGTTCTCGTCGTTGTGTGCGTGTTTCCTTGCCTGTCTCCTACGTGGATTTATTGTGGATTTTGGTTATTAAAAGACTTGTTTTGTTCCTGATCTCAACCTCGTTCTCCTCGTTTGTCCTCCCATACACGACACGTGACACAAACACAGAAATATGCTATAAATACTCACAACACAACCAAATACTGAAACACTATGCAAATACAACACAACCAAATACAAAAATGGACTGCAAAAACAAAAACACATTGTAAATACTCACAACACAATCAAACACAAAAATGCGCTTCAAATACTCATAACCAAATACAGAAATGTGCTGCAAATACTCACAACACCACCAAATATAGAAACATGCTGAAAATACTCACGACACAACCAAACGCAGAAACATGCTGTAAATAGTCACAACACAACCAAATACTGAAACACTATGCAAATGCGACACGACCAAATACAAAAGTAGACTGCAAAAACAAAAACACATTGCAAATACTCACAACACAACCAAACACAAAGATGCACTTCAAATACTCATAACCAAATACAGAAATGTGCTGCAAATACTCACAACACAACCAAATACAAAAATGCCCTGCAAAACAGAAACATGTTACCAAATACAAAACGTGCTGCAAAAAGAGAAACACATTGTGAATACTCAAACACAACCAAACACAAAAATGCACTTCAAATACTCGTAACGGAATACAGAAACGTGCTGCAAATACTCACAACACCACCAAATATAGAAATATGCTGAAAATACTCACGACACAACCAAATACAAAACGTGCTGCAAAAAGAGAAACACATTGTAAATACTCACAACACAACCAAAAACAAAAATGTGCTTTGAACACCCATAACCAAATACAGAAACGTTCTGCAAATACTCACAACCAAATACAAAAATACACTGCAAATACTCACAACACGACCAAATATAGAAACACGCTGAAAATACTCACGACACAACCAAGCACAGAAACATGCTGTAAATAGTCACAACACAACTAAATACTGAAACACTATGCAAATGCAACACAACCAAATACAAAAATGGACTGCAAAAACAAAAACACATTGTAAATACTCACAACACAATCAAACACAAAAATGTTCTTCAAATACTCATAACCAAATACAGAAATGTGCTGCAAACACTCACAACACAACCAAATACAAAAATGCCCTGCAAAACAGAAACATGTTGTAAATACTCACAACACAACCAAATACAAAACGTGCTGCAAAAAGAGAAACACATTGTAAATACTCACAACACAACCAAACACAAAAACATGCTTCAAATACTCATAAGCGATTACAGAAATGTGCTGCAAATACTCACAACACCACCAAAAATAGAAACACACTGAAAATACTCATGACACAACCAAACACAGAAACATGCTGTAAATAGTCACAACACAACCAAATACTGAAACACTATGCAATGCAACATAACCAAATACAAAAATGGACTGCAAAAACAAGAACACATTGTAAATACTCACAACACAATCAAACACAAAAATGCACTTCAAATACTCATAACCAAATACAGAAATGTGCTGCAAATACTCACAACACCACCAAATATAGAAACATGCTGAAAATACTCACGACACAACCAAACGCAGAAACATGCTGTAAATAGTCACAACACAACCAAATACTGAAACACTATGCAAATGCGACACGACCAAATACAAAAGTAGACTGCAAAAACAAAAACACATTGTAAATACTCACAACACAACCAAACACAAATATGCACTTCAAATACTCATAACCAAATACAGAAATGTGCTGCAAATACTCACAACACAACCAAATACAAAAATGCCCTACAAAACGGAAACATGTTACCAAATACAAAATGTGCTGCAAAAAGAGAAACACATTGTGAATACTCACAACACAACCAAACACAAAAATGCACTTCAAATACTTGTAACGGAATACAGAAACGTGCTGCAAATACTCACAACACCACCAAATATAGAAATATGCTGAAAATACTCACGACACAACCAAATACAAAACGTGCTGCAAAAAGAGAAACACATTGTAAATACTCACAACACAACCAAAAAACAAAAATGCGCTTCAAATACTCATAACCAAATACAGAAACGTGCTGCAAATACTCACAACCAAATACAAAAATACACTGCAAATACTCACAACACGACCAAATATAGAAACACGCTGAAAATACTCACGACACAACCAAGCACAGAAACATGCTGTAAATAGTCACAACACAACCAAATACTGAAACACTATGCAAATGCAACACAACCAAATACAAAAATGGACTGCAAAAACAAAAACACATTGCAAATACTCACAACACAATCAAACACAAAAATGCGCTTCAAATACTCATAACCAAATACAGAAACGTGCTGCAAATACTCACAACCAAATACAAAAATACACTGCAAATACTCACAACACGACCAAATATAGAAACACGCTGAAAATACTCACGACACAACCAAGCACAGAAACATGCTATAAATACTCACAACACAACCAAATACTGAAACACTATGCAAATGCAACACAACCAAATACAAAAATGGACTGCAAAAACAAAAACACATTGCAAATACTCACAACACAATCAAACACAAAAATGCTCTTCAAATACTCATAACCAAATACAGAAATGTGCTGCAAATACTCACAACACAACCAAATACAAAAATGTCCTGCAAAACAGAAACATGTTGTAAATACTCACAACACAACCAAATACAAAAATGCCCTGCAAAACAGAAACATGTTGTAAATACTCACAACACAACCAAATACAAAACGTGCTGCAAAAAGAGAAACACATTGTAAATACTCACAACACAACCAAACACAAAAACACACTTCAAATACTCATAAGCGAATACAGAAATGTGCTGCAAATACTCACAACACCACCAAAAATAGAAACACACTGAAAATACTCATGACACAACCAAACGCAGAAACATGCTGTAAATAGTCACAACTCAACCAAATACTGAAACACTATGCAATGCAACACAACCAAATACAAAAATGGACTGCAAAAACAAAAACACATTGTAAATACTCACAACACAACCAAACACAAAAATGCACTTCAAATACTCATAACCAAATACAGAAATGTGCTGCAAATACTCACAACACAACCAAATACAAAAATGCCCTGCAAAACAGAAACATCTTGTAAATACTCACAACACAACCAAATACAAAAACACACTTCAAGTACTCATAAGCGAATACAGAAATGTGCTGCAAATACTCACAACACCACCAAATATAGAAACATGCTGAAAATACTCACAACACAACCAAACACAGAAACATGCTGTAAATAGTCACAACACAACCAAATACTGAAACACTATGCAAATGCAACACGACCAAATACAAAAATAGACTGCAAAAACAAAAACACATTGTAAATACTCACAACACAAAGATGTGCTTCAAATACTCATAACCAAATACAGAAATGTGCTGCAAAACAGAAACATGTTACCAAATACAAAACGTGCTGCAAAAAGAGAAACACATTGCGCTTCAAATACTCGTAACGGAATACAGAAAAGTGCTGCAAATACTCACAACACCCCCAAATATAGAAATATGCTGAAAATACTCACGACACAACCAAATACAAAACGTGCTGCAAAAAGAGAAATACATTGTAAATACTCACAACACAACCAAACACAAAAATGTGCTTCAAATACTCATAACCAAATACAGAAACGTGCTGCAAATACTCACAACCAAATACAAAAATGCCCTGCAAAACAGAAACATGTTGTAAATGCTCACAACACAACCAAATACAAAAACACACTTCAAGTACTCATAAGCGAATACACAACACCACCAAATATAGAAACACGCTGAAAATACTCACGACACAACCAAGCACAGAAACATGCTGTAAATAGTCACAACGCAACCAAATACTGAAACACTATGCAAATGCAACACAACCAAATACAAAAATGGACTGCAAAAACAAAAACACATTGCAAACACTCACAACACTCACATACAAAAATGCGCTGCAATACAGAAACATGTTGTAAATACTCACAACACAACCAAACACAAAAACATGCTTCAAATACTCACAACACAACCAAATACTGAAACATACTGAAAATACTCACGACACAACCAAACACAGAAACATGCTGTAAATACTCACGACACAACCAAACACAGAAACACTATGCAAATGTATTTGTATTTGGTTGTGTTGTATTTACAATGTGTTTTTGCAATCCATTTTTGTATTTGGTTGTGTTGCATTTGCATAGTGTGTCAGTATTTGGTTGTGTTCTAAGTATTTTTAGCATGTTTCTGTGGTTGTGTTGTGAGTATTTGCAGTGCATTTTTGTATTTCGTTGTGAGTATTTGCAACACGTTTCTGTATTTGGTTATGGGTACTTGAAGCACGTTTTTGTGTTTGGTTGTGTTGTGAGTATTTACAACATGTTTCTGTTTTGCAGTGCGTTTTTGTATTTGTATTTTTGTACCCCCATCCATCTCATGGTAGCCTACCAACATTTTATTAACAGTAGAAGTGAAATTTTATTGTAGTCTTCAAATCTGGGCACTGTCTTATGTTTTAAAATCAATTACAGAGGAAGTTTGGTTTCATCAGACTAACATGACAGTCAAGACTCATGCCGCTGTAAGCTTTTCTTTTTATTTTGTTTTAAATTGCGTTGTTCAAACTTTTGTCTTATATTCGGGTCAATATGGTAATTTCTGTATTCTGTTGTGTTGCGAGTTTCTGTATTTGGTTGTGTTGTGAGTATTTGCATTGTGAGCAGATGATGATGTAGATGTAAGATATAAAAGCTATGTGCATATGAAATATCTGACTATAAAAAGGTCTCTTAGTAATGTACAATTCATCTGATGAAGTACATCACAGTAATACACCATGTGTCAATCATCATTAGAATCAAATTTTAACAAAGCCACAAGAACAGTATGAGTCAAAGGATTTTAATATTAACTGCCCTTTGCCACTATCTGAAAAAAGAGTCATATATCCATAAGAAATTATGAAAAAAAAATACAGCTTGTTTGACAGAATATGACAAGTTGATATGATAATTGGGATCCATTCTTAACTGGTCCCACAGTTATTCGGTCATGCTTGACTTGTGTAGTTAATTAATGTAATTTTCAGAAAAGAGGGCCACAGGAATTATCTGCTGTCTTCAGCTGCTTGATGTGTAATTACTGTAACTTCTACAGGTGTATCTCAAGCTGAGGGGGTCTGTCAGTTAAATCTTAAAATATCTAGAATAGACAAATTGAAGTTGGAATAGAGCTGGTTACCATACCACATGTACATTTTTGGTCAACTTTTTCTCCATACATATATATATATATATATATATATATATATATTTTATACAGTGGTCCCAAAAAAGTTTGTGAATGATTTAACTAGATAACCAGTGGAGTCACTAGGGATTCTGGAACCACTGCACAAACTGGCAACACAATAAATATTTATATTTATTTATGTTCAAAATGCCAATGCATTTTTTTTTCCGTATTCAATATTTGTGTCTTATTTTATTTTAGCTTAATTTCAATAAATTAAACCAATGTGTAATAGCTTTAGTTTTAGTTAACAAAACAACACTGCTCTAAATTATAATATTTGTGTCTGTTTGTATAATTTAACGAGTATATTTGCTGACGCAGTGCTGATGGTTGTGTCTATTCATGAGCAGTATTTACAGCAGTCTGAAATCTCTATGCACAGAAGCCTAAATAATAACAATAAAAAATCCTGCACAGTTTATGCTGTAGTCGGAAGCATACAAAGCAGGTGAAAATTCGCTCTCATCCTCTTTTTTATATAGTGTTCGTAAAGCTGCTTGATATTCAGCAGCACTGCTTTTAGGGAGTGCTGAGCACGGCAGTACAGGAGTGTCATGAGGAAGATAAAGACATCGTGGAGGGTTTTATGACACTGTTTGGTTTTCTGCCAAGAGATTATGCAGAGAAAAGTTCCAAAATCATGATCATCGATCAAATCTGCTTTGTCAAATACGGCTGCGTGACTGTGTCAGCTGTATGACTTATATATTTAGAGAGGGGGGGAAGATAACTCCAGGTTTTGAAATGATTTCCATGAATTTAAATATTGATCTGCTCCATTATCTGGTGTTATCTAGAACAGCAATGTGACATTCAGGCACGCCAAGTTCATGTTTCCACAGCCTGTGTTCATTTAAGCTTAAAATATTCACTACTAAACACACGGTCTGTTGGATCTGTCGTGATTTTAGTGCCATTTTATATGATCACAGCTCAAGTGCATTATTTTCAAGGTAATGAAACATTTCAAAAAAGGTACTGAAATGACCCCATCAGAATGTGCTGTCAAAAACATCATTTACATTCATGTTCTTTATTATTCATGATACTCTCATACTAAAAGGAGACTATGTATTGTTTTGTAATACCTAACAAGGCAGGTACAGGACTACATAAAGAACCTTTTGTGAAAAAGAAAGGTTCTTCAGATGTTAAAGGTTCTTTATGGAACCATTTAGACAAAAAAAGGTTCTTCTTTGGCATTGTGAAGCACCTTCATTTTTAAGAGTGTATCTGTTGAGGGTGTTTAGCACTGTCTTTATTTTTAAGAGTGTAAGAGTGTTTAAGAGTGTTTTTTATTTATTTATTTATTTTTTTATTTTTACATACACACAACTGCGTGAAGCTCAAGGTGGGTCATTCAAATAAATTAAACTTAAAAATATCTAAAGTGTGGAGTCCTTCAGTGTTTCTTAAGGATACAAGAGAGGAAATGGAAAAATGGAAAATATTGTGTGTGCCATTAAACAAACACAATTTTTACTTTTTTTTCCAAACGTAAAATTAACAAGTCATTTTTTTCAGCAGACTTTGAATGATAAACCTTGGTTAGTAAAGTCAAACCCTCCTGAAAACTAGGATTTAAGTGAAAAATATTTCAAATGTGCATTTTGTCCACAGTGCAGCATTCTCTGTGACTTCAGTGCCAAAAGAATATAATGGCATCAAGGTCTTATTTAGGTCAGTGAGCATAAATCTGGGCTGTGATGTTTTTTGAAATAATATTGGCTCTTTGATGTTTGTGTTATTATTGGATGGAGGTGAGCAGGAACCATCCGTATGTGTGCTTCCGAGAGTGTGGAGGTGCTATAAGCCCCTTACAGTGCTGCTAATAACAAACATTCAAACATCCATCCAAAAATAATCAAATTTCAAGCTAAATTCTTATATAAACATAGTACCATGAAAGCATGGCTCCTTTGCTTCTTCATATCGTCTTATCTCAAAAATGCAATGAGCAGACAGTACACAAATGACTGCTAGCGGTTTGTAAAAATGAGGAAGTACAGAGGTCACTTATGATTTTTTATACATTTTTGTGTCTGTCTTGCTACTAAAAGCTGCCTCTCAAAATACCAGCATTTATTTAGCAAACGGAAATACTCAAGCATCGAGACTGATGTGTTTTAGACTTATTTGCTGTTTATACATATATGCAGTCAAAAGTTTACATACTGTACAATCTACACAAAGGATAATTATTTAACAAAATAAGAGAGATCATATAAAATTTTATTTTGTATTTAGTACTGACCTGAATAAGATATTTAAAAAAAAAAAAAAAAAAAAAAACAAATACATATAGTCCACCAGAGAAAACAATAGTTGAATAGTTGACTTTTGAATGAGGTCGTTTTTATAAATTGAACTATTATTTTCTCTTGTGGGCTATATGTAAATGTATTTTATGTGAAATATCTTATTCAGGTCAGTACAAAATAAAAAAAAAAAATAAAAATAACATGCATTTTGTATGACCCTTTTATTTTTTAAAAAGAATTAACATTTTGCAGATTCTGCAAGGTGTATGTAAACTTTTGATTTCAACCCCTTCAACCAATACTTAGTGAATGCTCTCAACACATATTATACGTCCATCAAATACTTTTACTTCTATTTCGCTAAAATCCCATCCTCAGCCCAATCAGAAGTACCGGTACTTATAGGTAGAAACCTATACATTGAAGCCTGATACATTTTTTTTAAAGAAAGGCGTAAGATGGATTTGGAGGTTTTTGCATCTGAACTCTTCATATATGCTTTCAATTCTCACACAAAACACAAGGTTTCACAAGGGAACACAAAAATATGGAGCAATATTACAATATTTGCTGTATGTTTGAGCCTTTTTAGGCATTTAGTCATCATTCTAAAAATATATATATTTAATAGCAGGGCCATTACTGATGCTAAATGGACATTGTGATAAAAAAGAATGTACTTGGGCTTTATGGGATTGTCTCAAATTGTTCTATACAAAGGTAATTACTACAGTATACGCACATTAGTGATTGAAGCACATAAATTGTTTTTACGGCAGTGTGTTTTTATACTGGTGAATAAAACAAACGCTTTTAAACACACACTAATGTGTTTCGATTGTTCATCTATAATTGCTAGAGGTTTACAGGTACCAGAATGATAATGAGCTGAGCAGGTTGATTTTAAAGGTTTAGCCCTAACTAGTGGCCATTGCAAAGTGTATGTGAATCTATAAAGAGCACTTAGACAGAGTAGGAGATGGCTATTGATTACCGGTGCACGTTCCAGCAGGGCACTTTTGTAAGGGCTGACGAAACGACTTTATTTTAAATTGTCTGCGAATATTCATGAAATTCCTCTCAGAGTCTCTTTAACATCACTAAAGGCTGAAATAATACATGTATATGTCTAATGCATGAGATAGAATAGAATAGAAAAAAAAAAATCATTTTTAAGGATTGTTTAAATGATCATCTAAAGCAGGAGCTTTTGTTTTAGTGCTGTAGCTGTGTTGTGGCTTTGAGCAATGAATGACTCATAATCTCACATGATTTGGTTGCAAAATAAATGTTTTAGCCCTGCATAATATTTCCCAAAGGCAAACGATTTTTTGAAAAGTTGCTTTGACGCTGTGGAGTTGATGAGGAAGTTAGTAAAGAGAAGAAATGGTTTAGAGGCTCACCTCTTTAAGCGCTGTGAAAGCACTGCTCAGAAGCATGTGATAATCAAATGCTCCATCTGCACTGAGAAAACGCTGCCTCTCTGAAAGCTGAAGGTGTGATGCATCGCTGTCACACTAACATGCCAGGCAGTGCATCTGGAGACGTGTGACATAGACCCGCACCATCTCGCTACCATGTCATTTTAATAAAAACCTCTAATTAGGTTTGTGTAATACATTAATGTTCTATACTTGAATAAAACCAATGAACACCACTTAATCACTGTTTTTCAAATGGTTAGATTAAAAAAACTCCAAAGTATCCCCTTCCTAATTTAAATACAAATTAATAAAGACAAAAGTACAATCTAGACTATAATCCATTTAGAATTTGTATTAAACTTTCGCTTTTCAGACACATACACGCTGCAGTGTTTCGGGAATGGCATCCACATATTTATATGCTGGATTCATTCTCGAAATAGCAGTGACTGACACAGTGATAACCAGGGGCGGTTCTAGGGTGAGTGGATATCCAGGGCTTAGCCCAGATGTCCTTCAAATAAAATGTTTAAAAGTTATATAGGTTAAGTGGCTTAATTTTTTTTAAAGAACAAAAGTATAATTCAACACGCAGGGCTCTATAGCCCTCTCTCTCTCTCTCTCTCTCTCTCTCTCTCTCACACACACACACACACACACACACACACATATATATATATATATATATATAATTTATTTTATTAATTTATAATTTATTATAATTTATAATTTTTTTTCATGTATGCATTTACACTGCATTTACAAACTGCATAAATAATATTATGAGATTAATGTTTTAAATATTAATGTTTTAAGTATTATTTTATAATAACCACACACTATGAACCATTAGTTAAGCATTAGTAAATAGTCAATTCATCATTTATAAATCAATAGACAGTAGTAAACAGTTTATAAATGCAGCTATAAATGCTTTGTTCTTGATTTTTAAACATATCTATAATGTGTTTAATAATTGTATTTTCATACTTCCATATTAATGATTAAATTATCATTTCTAAATTATTACATTATTTACATGATGAACTATTTAAATGTATGTTTATACATATTATGTATAAATATAGTAATAGAGTGTTAATAAATGCTTTATTAACACATATTCCTACTATAATTCATGATTAATTCAGGTAATTATAAAACATTTAGTAGCCCCCATTAGCCCACCCCTAGTGCCGCCCCTGGATAACCAAAGCAATGGATGGGACAAAAAAAAAATTATATATATATATATATATATATATATAAAGAATATCATATATCAAAGAAGCACAAGTGTTTCTAACATTGATAACGATAAAAAAATAAAATAAAATTCTTGAGCAGCAAATCAGCATGTTAGAATAATTTCAAAAAAGATCATATGACACTAAAGACTTGAGTAATGACTGCTGAAAATTCAATTTTGCCATTGCAGAAATAAATCACATTTTAAAATATTTCATCGTACATTTTGATAAATTCTGCCCTGGTGAAAATGAGAGAGATATATTCCCTGATTCCCCACTTCAAAAGTTTCCAACCTGTCCTTAGAACGAAAAATTAAAGAGTAATTTTATTAAACTTGATTTAGTGTTTAAAATTATTGCACTCCACACACATTTTTTCTCTGATCTTGCATACCCCTGTGGATTCACGGACCTCTGTTTGAAACCCCTGATCAAGAAAGATCAACATTTGAAGTGGATCAAAAAAGTTAATCAAAGTTCATCACAAAAACAGGTATTGTTTTGGTTTTAGGATACCTTTGATGAAAGGTTTTGATTACCTACAAATGTTGACTAGTTTGTGTGGCAGGTGTAGTGAAAATAGTTTGAAAGAAAGAACTAGTTCAAAATGTTCAGTGGAAGATTAGAATTAGTTAACTATGGAAACCATATCTCATCTGACACATATCCTATCCTATAATGCTTCTTATTTTGTGCATCCTGTCCACGATTTCTCTGTTACTAATTGTATTCAGTCAGTTTCCCAATGTACAGAGTACAAATTAGAGTGATCTCATTAATATTTTAAAGGAGAAACCTGAATCCCTAAGAAGGAAAGGACTCATTACCAAACAAATAACCTGAAAAGAGCACATTATTGATCATCGTCTGTAACTGTAATAAACCACTGCACTTCTGACAGGAGTCTTCTCAGAAATGTAGCTCTTCTCAGTTCGTCCAGAGACTTCAGTTTACTTGGCCCATTATTACCAGAGCATTTACGTCATCAACAAAAACAACAACAACAAAAAAAAGCATCATGCTCAGTGATTCATCTTTGCTTTCCTTTGTTAACGATGACTGAATAGACCATCTTGGCTCTCTGCAAAATTTCATCTCTTCAATTCTAATGGTGGTTAATCAGCTGTTCAAATCCTTCCTGTTCCTCCTTTTATGAAGGTGTTGAAGAGCAAATGACACTGTGTTGAACAACAAGGAGAGAGTGACTGACAGAGCAATCCATATCTAATTAGAGCAGCTGGCTTTTAAAGTAGACAGTTTGATGAGAACGCGAACATTAAAACATCTGCCGGCTGCATGCAAATGGCCTCTTTTAGACATACTGTGTTTAGACAAGAAAGACAGAAAGAAAGATAGATGGGAGAGAGGATTTGTGCAGAAATGCTGGGGAGTGCCGAACAAGAAAAATAACAAACAGTAGTTACAGAACCAGGGAACTATCAGGGTTACAGTTATTTTTAGAACAAGCAGCTATCATAATAAATGCAAGTGAAAATGATTCATACTGTAAAATGTAGGATTTGGGACCATTAAAATAAAACAAGGTTAAGTAAAATGAGCAACTTCAAATATTTATTGTTATAGTCATGACTAAATAGGCTTAGGTGTCTTGTAAACTGCCAGTGAAGCTACTTTGAGATTTTTTCAAGTATTTTGTCAAGTTACAAGAAGCTACACAATTTCAAGTAGTATACTGTCAAGCTATTTTTCTGAATAAAGTAGCAAGCTAAATTACAGGCTATTAATATATGAATATAATTTAGGCCCATTGAAAAATCATGCAAAACTAAACTTACCTATACATATATTTTACTGCAATATACACCTGAAATTAACACTAGCAGCAGAAAAAGATCAACAGTTTTTTTTTTTTTTTTTTTTTTTTTAATTATGATTAGAGGAGCAGACTACTGATTAATAATTCATTTCCTCACACCATGTTATAACTTCAAAACACTTTTACCATGATATGTCTTACGATTTTTAAACGAATAACCTACATTTTGACATTTGACACTGAATTTTTTTTCACTGAATGAAGTATAATGTGGCTTTTCTAACAAACTTGCTTGGTAGCTCACCTGGTAAAGTTGGATTTGTGATATGGAGAGCTAGGGTACAGGTCCCATTACAGTCACTATAAAAAAGCTCAAAGACTTGTGGAAAACCTGCAAAAAACAAAAACAAACTCAAGGTCAAAGTTCCATTGTAGTTACAAATGTGTTCACCCAAAAACCAAAATAATAGGGATCATACAAAATGCATGTTATTTTTGCTAACACTTTACAATATGGGTACACTAATAAGCTTTAAGTAATGCACAGATAATCACAAGTTAATGTATAACTAATAAAGATTACTTAATCTGTGAAACATACTGAATGTTCATTAGTTGCTGATGCAAAAAATAACTGTTTATTATTGAATCTATGAAGCCCATATTTATAATACATTATAAGGGTATTTTTAAGGCATTATAATGAATGCATAATGCATTATAAAAAAATATATATATATTTTCTGTTTATATATTCATAAGAACAGATTTAATGTATTATAATACTTACTTATTTGTGGTTATAGCTTTTAAGAGTATGATCATTTATAACACACAATGAACACGTTGCATTGACTTAAGTTAAAATGGATTATATTTCTCATAGTAATAATGTATTATAAGACTCATGTCTTGCCATTTTTCTTATGCTACTTTACTTAAAGCCATCAACGACCACTTATAAGTATAGTAATACTAATATATATTTTTTTCCTGAAACAGCCATAAGATCAGATATCAGATCAGATTAATGTGTAATATGACACATTTGCTTTGAACTATTTTTATTGTAATATCAGTTATCAAAAGACTAAGGGGAGCATCAAAATAAAATTTAACCTAACATATACACTTTTTTTTTTTTTTTTTTTTTTTTTTGTAGTTGATATGATTAACTAGCTCACATCAAAATTAATATTAGCCTCAAGGGGCACTCAAATTACACTCCACACCTAACCACTTGTAGTAAGATACTGTTCAGATCTAATAAACAATGTCAAGATATATAGTCCACTATACATGTAAAAGTAGTGTGGTATTCATTGTGTTATAAATCATCAGAATTTTAAGTTATAACCACATATGCATAAGAATTATAATAATTGTTGTTATGATTATTTATAAGATGATATATTATAAGGGTTTTTATAATGCATTATGCATTCATTATAATGCCTTAATAATACCCTTATAATGTATTACAAATATGGGCTTCATAGAAAGTGTTACCGAATTAGTTGAGTTAGTGATGTGCCTTAACAAGTCATAACATAATGACACCTTTGCAAATCATTAGCTAATGATTAATTAAAGCAGGCAACTTGATGTTGAAATGTATGGTTTTGACTCATTGTGGTAATTAACACATGAATGTACACTATTAGTTAATACTATATGTTTTTTTATGATACTTTTATGGTGTTTATAAGTTCTCAGAGGTATTTTTATAATTTCACAAGACTTTCAAACAACTCACATTCACTTTAGATCACTCACATCTCAAAGGAAGTTCAGGGACTAAATAAAATGATTAAAGAAATCACATGTTAGCAGATTTATCCCTTTGTGGCATTTCACTGTTTGATCGATAATCTCTGAGCTAAAAGAGCAGTCAATTACTCTAAAAGCACAGACCAAAGATAGCTTTCAATGGCACCTTTACTGAGCCACAAATTGTCCTGTGATGATATGTAATAGTGAGTTAATGTTTGTTAATTGCCTTCATCTCTTCTTTTTTCTTATTACTTGCGTCACAGGGTCTAACAGTTCCTACAATTCTAATGTGCTTACAGACTGCTCATATGACCATTGCTGATCCTCAGATCCACTAAAGAGGTAAAGCGGAGGTTAATTTAGCTGCCAATTCCACATCATTTAAGCAAGATTAAACCTCTCTTTAATGAGGCTGTTTGGCTAATAATGACTGTGCCCAGTGTCAGCCAAAGACATGTGCAAATAGCCCAGTAACATCAGAGGGCTTTTAGATGAGTCTAATGGCCATTTTGTGATGGAGTACCAGGGGAAGAGATGTATTGATCATAAAGCAAACAAATTCAGCAAATGATGAGACTCGCTTTACTTGTTTTGCTTCTAGAAGCTCTAATGTATTATTCACTGTGGGGCGAGTTGTTACCAAGTTGTTGCAGCTGGTCTTACTAAGCATTAACTGTTTTAATAAGATTTCGGTCTGCATTCTACTGGACCCCCGGGGTCCCACATGTCACCAACAGCTATGAAAGCTGCATTATGAGCAGGTTGGAGCTGAATTTTGTGGCAGTGGTGTAGTTGTGTTCCAACTGCAGCAGGTTGAAATAACAAAAACTATGTTTGTTTTCATACAGGTTTCCTGAACACGATTCTATTCTGGCATTGATTGGACAAATAGATAGTCCCACTCCAAACTCACATTATTGATTAAGCCATTGTTGCTTTTGCTATTAAGGAAAGAATGATGTACATCCAGACAAAATAATCTTTCTGGCAACAAGACAATATTACTGCAGGCCTATTGTTAATGCTAAAGATAATAGCATTTGGATGAAACGAGAGAGAGAGAGAGAGAGAGAGAGAGAGAGAGAGAGAGAGAGAGGTACTTTTATATATTGTGATATCCTTTTTTATATATATATATTGCGATAAGAAACCCAGATAAGTGCTGTTGTTTGGTTAAAGCAAAACACCAAAAATTCAACCTACTAAATCATTTTACAGCAAATACATAAACACAAAGACATATAACAAACAAATATCATCATTTTGCTGAGATGATCAACTTTACAATGCACACGTATGACATCAGGTAAAATATAAATCAGCCAGATGCTTTAATATTACAGTTATGACAAAGGGAATTGCCATTCAACAGTAAACAGACATCACTGTCAGAGTCACTGCATTTGATTGATTGAACTTGCAGAAGTTGTGACAGCATTCCCTATGTTTGAAGATATTTACAAAAGTTTGTTTAATCTAAGAAAAGGCAGGCTGTTTGACCAGAGGCACTGCAAGATATCAGACAACTTTGTATGAATACAGATACAGTGCCATAGATAGATAGATAGATAGATAGATAGATAGATGGAAATTTGATTTGATGTTTGAACTACCTCCATGAGAGTAATATATAATTTTAAGATATACTTTTCAGGTAAATATTCCTCAGGTAACAGACCATGTAGTTTTAGGGTAAAGCCCCAGTTGATGTAGTTATGGTTCATTACAGCAAGCTTGTCTCTGTTTTACCTCTCTAATACAAATTCACACACTGGAAAGACCTGAAACAGAATCCAACATCAAAAAGGAAAACAAAAAAATGAGAGAGAGAATTCTTTTTTTTTTTTTTTGGTTTTCAAAGTAATCAGCCCGCTATTACTGGCTGCAGAAAAGACCTCGGAAACCTGAGAGAAAGCTTGTGTTTGATCACCATTGACAGATAGAGGGTATCAAAGGAGAACTGAAAACAGAAAAGTCTGAGGAAAATAAAAAAATATATATATACGTACCTCATGATTAAAAAAAAAAAAACATATATATGTTCACAATATATAGTCAGTCCTATTAAGCATTATCAATGTTGGTGTCCCTGACTTCCGAGGTGATTAGCAGCCGCCAATCTAAAGCATTTGCTCCGTGTGATGTGTGTGTGTGATTGGGATCTTCTATGAGAGTGCAGTGCTAGGAATACAAATCTCCAGATACTGCTCTTGACAAGTGAAACACCAATTTATGATCTTTATCAAATCATGTTCTATCTATCTATCTAATTACACATACAGTGAGGGACAAAAAAAAATTAATAAATAAAAAATAAATAAATATCCCCTGCTGATTTTGTAAGTTTGCCCACTGACAAAGAATTTAGCTCTATAATCGTAATGGTATTATATATATAAATGCATTTCAAAAAAGTTATAAATTGAATTTCATTTTAATGAGTGAAATAAGTAATTAACCCCTTCGCAAAACATGACTTAGTACATGGTGGCACAACCCTTGTTGGCAATCACAGAGGTCAGATGTTTCCTGTAGTTGGCCTCCAGGTTTGCACATAATCTCAGGATTTTGTCCCACTCCTCTTTGCAGATCCTCTCCAAGTCATTAAGGTTCCAAGGCTGATGTTTGGCACACCTTCAAACCTCAAACCTTCAGCTCCCTCCACAGATTTTCTATGGGATTAAGGTCTGGAGGCTGGTTAGGCCACTTCAGAACCTTCTTCTTGAGCCACTCCTTTGTTGCCTTGGCCATGTGTTTTAGGTCATTGTCATGCTGGAAAACCCATGCACAACCCATTTTCAATGCCCTGGCTGAGGGAAAAAGGTTCTCACCCAAGATTTGATGGTACATGGCCCCGTCCATTGTCCCTTTGATGCAGTGCAGTTGTCCTGTCCCCTTAGCAGAAAAACACCACCAAAGCATAATTTGACAAGATCCTCCTGTGTAGTTCTGGGCTGATTCCTCACTGTTCTCATGATTATCGAAACTCCACGAGGTGAGATCTTGCATGGAGCACTAGACTGAGGGAGACTGACAGTTATTTTGTGTTTCACCCATTTGTGAATAATCGCATCATCTGATTGATTACAAATCTGATTACAGATAACACCCTTTAAGAGAGTGCTCTTAATCTCAGTTTGTTACCTGTATAAAAGACACCTGGGAGCCAGAAATCTTGCTGATTGATCAAATATTTATTTCACTCTTTAAAATGCAAATCAATTTATAACTTTGTGTTTTTCTGGATTTTTATTTTTATTTTCTGTTGTTATTCTGTCTTTCACTGTTTAAATAAACCTACCATTAAAATTATAGACTGATCATTTATTTGTCAGTGGGCAAACGTATAAAATCAGCAGGGGATTATTTTATTTTTTTCCTGGACATAAATTTTAGTTTCTGAAAGAAGTCTCTTATGCTCACCAAGCTTGCAATTGTGTGAAGAAAAATACAGTAAAACATAATATTGTCAAATGATATTACAATTTAAAGTCCATGTTTTATACTTAGCCTACTTTGTGTTACATGATCTTTCAAAAATTATTTTAATATGAAATTATTATTATTATTATGAATGTTGAAAACAGTTGTGCTGCTTTATATTTTTGTGGAAACCAGTATACATCCCCCCCCCCCCCAAGGATTCTTTGGTGAATAAAAAAGTTCAAAATATATATATTTTTTTTCTTGTCACATTTGATAACTGGTGAGACATTTAAGTTTAACTACTAGAACGAATAATCACAAAAAAAAGTATTTGAAATTCCAAGTTGGTGACTGGTTATCCACAAAACCGTTCTTTCTCTTCTCAGAAAATCATTAAATTCACCAGCTTGCTTGGTGTCAGTGCAGGCCAGCATTCTTCTCAAGGCTTCTGCTATTCACACACAAGCTGATCCACAATAGGCCGGCTGGGGCAAAAGCCAGACTGATCGTGTCTTTGGGTGTCTATCGGTGTTCAGGATGTGCCACAGCTGAATAAACATGAGTGCACATAGTCAATAGAAAAGCAATTGAAAACCGTCCGAAGAAGAATCAACAGAAGCGTAATGAAAGCTTTCTATTGAAAGGACAGTTATCGCTTAGCTGATGTATTAGTGAGAGAGCTGGCAAAAGCATAATGGAAATGCATAAAAGAAGTGAGAGGAGGCTCTGATGATATCTGAGCTAATTAATCAGAATCCTTACTCGGACAAAACCCAAGACGTGTTGATGTGCGCCGTACGCCAACTGCACTAACTTAAGCAAAGGCCATTTCAGGACTGTAAGAGGAGCAGTAAAACCTACTAAGACTTGTCAGAACTTACAAACTGCTGCGCTAATAACTGTCTTAAAACAACAGGCACCGATAGACATTTAGGGGCATATGTAGAATTTGATGAAACCTTATGTATGCATGATATAAAGCTTTCTGCAGGTGTAGGCAGCTCCTAAAAAAGATGGATGGGACCAATTAAGCCTCATGCCTCATGTTACAGAAAGGTAATTGGTATACTCAGGAAGACTGCAAAACAGGTTGTGTGAAGCGGAGCTTCCTGTGCACCAGATTTTCGGCTGAGCGCCATGCAGTTTTCACACCTGTAAAGTGTGTTATACTTTCTTTTTCTGTAACAAGATGAGACTCAGCTAGCAATAACTAGTGCTATGTCCTCATATGTACAAAATTAATATGTCATTATTTTGTCCACTAACATATACCATTTAGGTACTGATTTGCATATTTTCATTCAGCCGAAAAGAAATTAAGTTTTTTGAGGAAAACATTCCAGGATTTTTCTCCAATAGTGGACTTCAGTGGTAGCCAACGGGTTGAAGGTCCAAATTGCAGTTTCAATGCAGCTTCAAAGGGCTCTACATGATCCCAGCTGAGAAATAAGGGTCTTATCTAGCTCGATCAGTCATTTTCTAAGAAAAACACAAATGTATATACTTTTTAATCACAAATGGTCGTCTTGTACTAGCTCAACGCATTTCGTAATCATGTATGGGAGACGTAGGTAGTGTTTACAAAGCGAACAAGCAAGGAAAGTCAAATGCCCTTTAGAAAAAAAAGATAAAACAACGATGTCGGACAATTTTGAAGTTGGAGGTGGAGTTTTGCAGATGAAGTTTATCACCTGACTTTTCCAACGTGATTACGCAGTGATTAAAGTTGCAGACGTGCATTGCAGAGGTAGTGCAAGATGAGCACTAGGGCTGTCAAACGATTGTTCGTGATTAATCGCATCCATTATTAAAGTTTATGATTACATACTATATGTGTATATATATATATATATATATATATATATAATATTTTGACCGCCATCGAGGTCCATTATGTGGAGAAAATTCCTGGCATGTGAAGAAATTATCAAATTTTCTTTAAGTACAAATCTGTATCTTTAGGTTAAAAAAAAGAAAAAGAAAAAAAAGAAAACGCCTTTTAGGGGTAGTGACAGCTGAATTTGGACATTAGATCATAATGTATGGTATTATTAATGAATATAAACATCACAGTTTTCTGAAGATTACATTAACAGTGTTGATCCATAAGGACAGATAAGGATAAAAAAAAAAAAAAGAAAAAAAAAAAAGAAAGAAAGTTGGTCATGTAAATTCACCTCAGTCCAACAGAAAGCTTCTTGGTTTGAATGTGACTTCTGTATAATCTGTGCTCTATACATCGCTATATTAATAATAGACAATGGAACTTTTTTGTGTGTGAAATTCATAAAATTTTCGCTAATGTGACAACACCTTTAGTCTCCTGTAATATTTCGTTTTCCACATTAATATCAAACACACAATCTTCTACAACTCGTGAGGCAGGTGGTGCATTGGGAAAACAGTGGAATAGACTAGGTGCTGGTCTTACAGCTTAGTGCCTCAAGGGGAATGAATGCTTCTTGTTTCTGCCTCATGCTCGGCTATTGACAGACTGGCATACGTGTTCTCCTCGGCTACTGACAGGGCAGGTCTGTTTGAAAACATTTTTAGGTGTTCTAAATTAAACATTGTTTACATGTTGGTGCATCTCTCCATCTGTGCACAGGGGAAGGTTTTCATGAAGCCTTTATAAATATAACATTTGGGGGAGAAAATATTATTTATGGAACACATTTTATATGAAGTGTTTGTGCCTTTTGCATTCTGTACTGGGAAAAAAATATGACAAGGATTAGTTTAGACCTGTTTAAATGAGAGATTTACAGCTGATGATGCAAGACATGAACACTGGGTGATGAAAATTTAAATGCATGAATGTGGGAAAGATGTGCAATTTTATACATTAGGGATGTGAATAAATTCATCTAACCTTGGAATATGGAACTTACAGGGGTACAAAATAAGAGATTATTCTCATGTACTGGGACACAACAGGATTAACAGGATTATATATATATATATATATATATATATATATATATTTTATTTGACTGTTACCTCCAGGATCTTGTATTTTCGCCACAAAAAAAATAAAATAAATAAATAAAATAGAATAAAATAAAAATACCTAGTGTATTTGTGTGTGTGTGTGTGTGTGTGTGTGTGTGTGTGTTGTTGTTGTTGTTGTTGTTGTTGTTGTTGTTGTTGTTGTTGTTGTGAGCTAACAGTATCTCTCTAAAATCAGGACAATTAATATAATCATTTTTTAATCAGTGTAGCTGTAAAGGAATGTTTTAAAAATAAAACTAATGATTAATTTTATTAATTTACTATTAACTGTTTTTAAAAGTTGTGAGAAAAATGAAAAGTCATATTTTTAGTTATTTTGTAGGATTCCTAAATGCCAAAGCTTTGTTTTATATGTGTGTTAGATAAACATACAGTTCACAGCACAGAGTTACTTTTGTCCTGCACTGATTCAGCTATAGACATTTACTCTTTTCCTGTCAAGAACAGTGGCCTATAAATTTAGCACATGTAATGTTAGAGACAGACACTAAATGTATGTACATATACATATTTGAAAAGATGGTCACTAATGACATGAGCTCTGCTGGAGCTTCAGCTGGATGTGTACTCAGGCAATATAAATTCTGATTAATAATGCAGAGTGAAGAAGTTTTTCTTAATTTATCATCTTGCCACATGTAACATGTAGTGTGAATTGTAGTCACATGTACCCTAGCCTCGCATGGACCACTTTGAACGTCCAAGGACTGCCCAAGAGGTAAAGCAAGCAATCACGTTTTCGCTTTATGCTGCACCACAATAACAGACTGGTGTGTAAAACTCTTGGTCATATTTGATCTGTTTTATCTAGTCTAATCTGCAAATATAATGACTTTCTTCTTCCATGAGGGAGTTTGGTGGCACAACATCTTTGTTTCCAGGTTTTTAATTTAAAGATAATGTACTTACCCCCTTGCCATTCAAGATGTTCATGTCTTTCTTTCTTCATTCGTAAAGAAATGAAACATTTCAGGATTTCTCTCCATATAATGGACTTCTATGGTGCCCCCGAGTTTGAACTTCCAAAATGCAGTTTAAATCCAGCTACAAAGGGCTCTAAATGATCCCAGCCGATAAAGAAGGCTCTTATCTAACAAGACGATTGGGCATTTTCTAAACAAATTGGCAATTTATACACTTTTTCAAGTGTTTTTTCAAGGGTCAATACCAGAGGTGTCAAGTAACTAAGTACAAATACTTTGTTACCTTACTTAAATAGAAATTTTGGGTATCTATACTTTGCTGGAGTAATTATTTTTCAGCCGAATTTTTACTTCTACTCCTTACATTTTCACACAATTATCTGTACTTTCTACTCCTTAAATTTTTAAAATAGCCTCATTACTCTTTTGTTTTTATTCCGGCTTGTCATTGTTTAAAAAACCTATCTAGATAAATCGCGTAAGTAGAAATCGCGTAGAAGTAGAAGTATAAAGATATACCATTCCGACAACCTATTGGTTTGTACGTGATCCATCGCACCTGCACATAACACAAATCACGTCACATAGCCAGCGTCTTACTCAAAAAATATTATTTCTTAGACGTTATTATTTCTCCACTACTGGATAATTTATCAAACGGGTGCTTTCTCTTCGTTCTCTGAAAAAGAAGCTACAGTAGGTAGTTCGGTAGAGAGACGTTTTAATGAATTAGCGTTTGCGATTGACAACGCAACTGACAATGTTGTGATAAGTAGTACACATATTTGATTCTTTAATGTATTTGCATTGTACTAAAATGCGTTCATTTTCAGTGGGCATGCTACTGAAAGAGGTATGCAGGGTTTCTCAACCAGTGATCCTCCAGGGGGTCCACTAGATAGCATAAAATTAATTTAAATATTATCCTAAAATTGTTTAATTTCATTATTAATGTGTTAAATTAAAATGACATCAGGCACGCATTAGGGGCCGCTCACATGTCGCTCCTAAAAACGTGTGGAAAACGCCTCTTTCCAATGCTCTCTGTAGCCCGCGCTGCCGTGGCATCTGCCGATGCACCTGGAAAAATCGAGCCTGTCGCACAGTGTGCGCATCGCGTCCACGTCGCTTCGAATATAAGCGCGCATACGGAGCGCCTACATTTCAAATAAGCGGGCAATTGAGTGCGCAAAAGACGCAACATTTGATGTATTTTTATTTATTTTTTTATTTATATGTATGCTATATTTTAATGGATACTTTAATGGATATTCAGTCAGTCGAGTTTAAAGGGACAGGTTAGTGAGTTTTTTGGCATCTCCATGTACTGTTTGGTACGCAGGTTCACTTATTTAAGAAAAAGTACTCTGAAGTTGTAAAGAATGTCTGAAGCAAAGCATTTAGAAGCTTTAAATCTGTATATGTATATATTATTTTAAAAGGATGGAAGTTTGTTTGAATTTTGAGGGTTTTTGTAACAACATGCAGCAGAAGAAGAATAAGGCAAAACAAATCTTTTGGTTAATAAAAAAGGTTTTAAAATAAAAAACTTTTCTCTTTACTGCAGAAGTGCAAATTTCAGGCATAGGGGGCCTTGCAAAATTGACTGAAGAAGGAGGGGGGCCCCGGAGTAAAAAAAAGGTTGAGAACCCCTGGCTATGCATGTGCATCGCAGAGATGATACAAGATGACCATTTAATGTTAAAAACTATATAAATTGTCAATCTGTTTCAAGAATAATCGTTTCGCTAGATAAGACGCTTCTTCCTCGGCTGGGATTGTTTAGAGCCTCTTGAAGCTGTATTTAAACTTTTGAAAGTTCAAACTCGGGGGCACCATAGAAGTCCATTGTATGGAGAGAAATCCTGAAATGTTTTCCTCAAAAAACGTAATTTCTTTACGACTGAAGAAAGAAAAGAAAAAGACTGAACATCTTGGATGACAAGGAGATGAGTACATTATGTGTAAATTTTTGTTCTGAAAGTGAACTAATACTTTAAAGAGCAGGTCATGTGGGTTTTCAAAAAATGCCCTTTTTTGCAGTTTGTAATGTAGCTATCCTTTAATGTAAACAGTCTGCACGGTTGTTAATCAAAAAAGTGCATTATACATGAAGATATTGTCTCTCTCACCTTAACAAGTCTATTTTCAAATCTTGTGCCTGTTACCAATCTGCGTCACTGGGTAACACATTATTATAATCCTCACCTGCCCGTGAAATATGACCAGTCTGAGCTGCCCACAAACACTTCTGCTAGTTAGTGTGTTTACATCATGTTGAGTAAACATTGTGTTCAGTGTGTGTGTGATTTGGCTCAAAATAAGCCAGACTAACTAGCTTGGCTTATTTGGTAAACTTGTTTTATGAACTGTTGTTGTTCTAATTACTTTGTTTAATAGTAAAGAATGTAACTTAGACATATTTTGGTTTACAAACTGTGTTGTTTCATCAGTTACTCATGTTAGCATGTTTTTATGTCATTATTTTAAGAATGGATCGGAGCACTATTTTATTGTTTAATGCAAAGGTGCATCAGGGTTCAGTGGCGGAGCCAGGGATTTTTCATAGGGGTGGCCAGGCAGGGGTCAGCAGTTACTCTGGGGTGGCACATTTAATTTCGTTATACAAGCAAACATGGCACCATAAAATACCTTTTTAAAAGTATTGTAGGTGCCTAAATCACAATGATGTATAATGTGCAATTGCTACAATACTTTAATTTAATTACAATTAATTTAAATTCACATAAAATGTTTAGTAGTAATTCTTAGTTTTTAGTCAATTCATGATTCATTTGACTTTTTTTTTGCTACTCTTTCTTAAGAAGAATGCTATATATGCTGCCTTTCTCTTCATGTTTCTCACATTTTACTGACTGACATGAATAATAGACATAAGCAAAAAAACATTTAAACATTACCATGTTAAAAAAAAACAATGTAGCCTATAGAGGTTAAATGTTTCTGTTATTTCTGTTATATAAAACCAGTCTTGATCCTAACATTTATACTGGAATGTCTGCATCATATTAAACATAGTTTATGATAAAAAAAAAATCCTAAACATTTCCTAAAGCTCTAGATAACGTGACAATAGTTCTAAACATCTAACGTTAACTCAGCTAATAAAAAGCTTACTGCTTCCTAACTTCTTTTTACACGAGGATATTGATAAAACTGGGCTGAATAGATCAGCTGATATGTTGTGCTCAAACGCTCAGAGTTGATACCCAGGTACCATTATTTGAACTGCAGCGCTGCATTCCTCGTCTCCCACTTTTAACGAAGTTCCGGTGAGTGTCGCGAGAGTTCTGCAGTCAAAACATTATCGTATAGTTGGTATAGACATGATCGAGGTTCTCCTAGATCAATATTTGAAAAAATATTTTCGTCTCTTAAAATGCGATTACGAGCGGGGGGGCCAATGGGGTGGCCGTGATTATGTCCATGGTGGCCGCGGCCACCCCTGGCCACCCCCTGGCTCCGCCAGTGTCAGGGTTGCCAGGTTTTCACAACAAAACCTACCCAATTGCTACGCAAAACTAGCACAGTCACATTTTGAGGGGTGTCCCCCACTAAAAATCGTGTTCCGTGGTGTAAAAGACATACTTTTTGTCAGGGTTCCCCTGGTAAATTCACAGTACAGGACGTTATTGGGGTTGCTTCAGTCTTCAGTTCAGGACTTGGCAACACAGATGGTAGCACTCACTAACTTGCTCAAGTACTTCTCTTTGTGCCAATCACAACAGGCTTGGCCAGCTGACCTATCAGAGCAATCAGATGACAACTTTGAAAATCCTGAATTGTTTCAAATTTTGTGTGCCATATGCATCTGACATTCAGCCAACGGTCCGTGGTCGTGACATCTGACTACATGTACCCAGACCTTTCACTAAACAGCATGAAGGCTGAGCTGTCCCAGATTACCTGACTTCACCCTAGTTTTGTTTATTTTTAAAAGTAGCTCTGCTTCCTAAAACTGACTTTTAAAGTTTCATCATAAAATGAGGTGCTACTGGAAAAGTTTGTAAGTTGAGAAAATGGAACTGAATGTGCAGAAACAGCCTCTTTCTATCCTCCCAGGCCCAGCATGCAATTCACCTAGGCCCCGCCGCCGGTATTGAATGAGATTGCTCAGCACTCCACTGTTCTCTGGCTGACTCAAGGCTAACGGTGATGGACAAACCCTGAGAGACTGGGGCCAAATGCACACAAATATAACAGTGAAGTGAATGAAAATTGCATTGATTGCTTTTCAATGCAATGTCAGTGTCGCTTTTGTTGACTGTCAGATCAATTCCATTTGCGACTGTGCTTGTCATTCAGGACACATCCATTGTCTTAGTACATATACTATGTGCATTTGTAATTTGCAGGCTTTCTCTTCCAGGCAAATGAATGGAAAATATTGATGATATCTTGTACTGTGCTTCCTTGAGTGAGAATGTCCTTCCCCCTACGTTATAAATACCTGCCTCCAACTAGCATAATGGCTTTCCTTTTTTTCTTTCCCAAACTTTATTGGTTGTAAATATGGGACTGGAATGTATTAATTTGAAGTGTCTTCATAGGTTTTGTCCATAGTCCAAGCTGTCAAGTTTAGTTATTGATAGATAAACAAAAGCCCCTTGAAAAGAGTACTTGCTGCAGTAATATTTTAACAGCCTTTAACACATTTTGTTGACTATAGGTACCACTGCATCTTCATGTCTACTGACTCTCATTAGAGTGTTAGTAGAGTATTTGTAGACTGGTAGGGTTAGGGTTAGAATAAGACATGTACTTGCAAAGTTGCTTAAAGAGAGCAGATATTAAGCAGTCTACTAATACTCTAATGAAAGTTAGTTGACATGTAGATGCAACATTACTTGTCAACAGAATGTTCAAAAGGGACAATCAAAATAGAGTGTCACCAAATAACACACTTAAAGGGAAACTAAACTTAATAGTAAGTCTACAGTGAGGGGGGAAAAAAGATCCCCTGCTGATTTTGTATGTTCGCTAACTGACAAAGAAATGATCGGTGATAGGTTTATTTGAACAGTGAGAGACAGAACAACTAAAATAAAATAAATAAATAAATAAATAAAAAAAAAAACACATTTCACAAAAATGTATACACTGATTTGCATTTTAATTAATTAAATAAGTATTTGATCCCCTATCAATCAGCAAGATTTCTGGCTCAGGTGATTCTTAAAGGGAGTGCTCCTAATCTCAGCTTGTTACCTGTATAAAAGACACCTGTCCACAGAAGCAATCAATCAGATTCCAAACTCTACACTGGGGCTACATGCACCACATTGTGGAGTTTCAATGATCATGAGAACGGTGAGGAATCAGCCCAGAACTACACAGGAGGATCTTGACAATGATCTCAAGGCAGCTGGGACCACAGTCACCTAGAAAACAATTGGTAACGCTACGCCGCAAAGGACTGAAATCCTGCAGTGCTCACAAGGCTCCCCTACTCAAGAAAGCTCGTACAGGCCCGTCTGATGTTTGCCAATGAACATCTGAATGATTCAGAGAACTGGGTGAAAGTGTTGTGGTCAGATGAGACCATCAGCTTAACTCACCATGTTTGGAGGAGGAGGAATGCTGCTTATGACCCCAAGAAAAACCTGTCAAACATGGAGGTGGAAACATTATGCTTTAGTTTTTTTTTTTTTTTTTTTTTTCAGCTAAGGAACAGGACAACTGCATCGCATCAAAGGGACGATGAACAGGGCCATGTACCGTCAAATCTTGGGTAAAACCATTGAACCACTGAAAATGGGTTGTAGATGGGTATTCCAGCATGACAATGACCAAAAACACATGGCCAAGGCAACAAAGGAGTGGCTCAAGAAGAAGCACATTAAAGTCCTGGAGTTGTCTAGGCAGTCTCCAGAGCATAATTCTACAGTAAATCTGTGGAGAGAGCTAAATTTTGAGTTGCCAAACGTCAGCCTTGAAACCTTAATGACCTGAAGAGGATCTGCAAAGAGGAGTGGGACAAAATCCCTCCTGAGGGTTTTGCCACCAAGTACTAAATCATTTTGCGAAGGGGTCAAATACTTATTTCACTCATTTAAATGCAAATCAATTAGAATTTTTTTAAAATATGTTTTTTCTGGATTTTGTTGTTATTAATCTGTTTGTAAGTTATTAATCTCTCACTTTTCAAATAAACCTACCACTAAAATTATAGACTTATCATTTTTTTGTCAGTGGGCAAACATGCAAAATCAGTGGGGTATCATTTTTTTTTTCTTTTTCTTTTAATTTTAATCTTTAAGTTCATTTAAGAACTCAAAAAGATGCAGTGTTTTAGTGGCCAATTATTTCATTGCTATTTGTAAGTACTTGCAAAATATGATTTTAAGATTTTACAAAGATTACAAGCAGTGTTGGGAAAAGTTACTTTTAAAAGTAATGCATTACAACAGTGGTTTTCAATCCTGGTCCTGGGGACCCACTGCACTGCACATTTTGTGTGTCTCCCTTATTTAACACACCTGATTCAGATCATCAGCTCGTTAGAAGAGAGATCCATGAACTGAACTGAGTGTGTCAGAAAAGGAAGACATACAAAATGTGCAGAGCAGTGGGTCCCCAGGACCAGGATTGAAAACCACTGCATTACAATATTGCATTACTCCCTGAAAAAGCAACTACGTTATGTAGTTACTTTATTGAAAGTAATGCGTTGCATTACTTTCATGTTAGTTTTTAAATCTAGACAGGGCTTGCTTGTTTATTTTTAACATAAAAAATTACAATTTTAGCAAATGTAAAAGCCCTTTCACACCAAAAATTGAAATGAGTAAGCCTCAGGCTAAAGGAAAAGTAAACTGCCTCTGTATTTCTGTATTTCTCTTAACATGGGGACATGAGACTTGTCAGTCAATAAATGAGAAAAAGTAACTGGCGTTACTTATTTGAAAAAATAACAGATATTTTCTTGTAAATTAAAATGCATTACTTTACTAGTTGCATTACCACTACTTGAAAAAAGTAATCTGATTACGTAACTAGTGTTACTTGTAATGCGTTACCCCCAACACTGATTACAAGTGTACATTAAATTAGGCACATTTCTTTTTCACAAAGATAATGTTTCAAATGGAAATAAGCCAACAAAGAGGAAAAAAAATATGTATATATCAAAAAATATACCAGACCACCATGGGGTCTTTTAAGACGAGGAAGATTAATAGAATTTGTAGGTTGACAGCAAACTTTAAGTAATTAAAAGTAATTAAGTAATAATTTCTACAAAATGTCACCTTCAAACTGAAATATTTATTTATTTTATTGTTATTTATTTATTTATTTATTTATTTTTTGCTATAAATAAGCAGGTTTACTTTGGTTCTATGCTAGTGCACTCAGTTAATTCTCCTGGAGGAGTCTTATTTAGTTTTACTACAAATTGCTTCAGAAACTAAGCAAGAAATTCCTGAAGACGTACATTACCCCAATTAGAATATTCAGAATGATTTAAACTGTGCTTTTTGCCATTTCAGCTGCACTGCGGAATTTGTTGCTGTTATGGGTTTTTTTGATTTACAGTACCATCATAGCTCCTGTAATGAGTTGCACAATTATAAATACAATCGAGCGAGCAGACAAACAGAAATCACACCAAATGCTTCTGCATATGTTCTAGTTTAGATTCATATCTAGATTTGCTTTTCTCAGCAGCACTATTTCTACATTAAGGTGAAATATTGAAGTAATTATTATGGTAAATGGCCATAACTGCTTTGTTTTCCTGCTTTAGCAAAACTAAGACTCAGTTTTCAAAGCAGTTTGGTGCAAATGTGATGGACTCTGTGGTCAAGAACTCACTGATACTTTCAATGAATGCAGACACTAATTGTTATTTTGAATGTTATTACAATCTATTTTTCTCAAGTAAGATGCTTGAACACGCTGAAGGTAGTCATTTTTGATTGTAGAGTGCAGAGAAGACGGCATGATCAAAAACGTGTGTTTTCAGCTTATTGCTCTGATTACTGAACCCCTCTCATCTGAACCATTGCCCATAACTATTCATGAAAATATTGCAGATATGAAAATCTTATCGTGAAGGACATAGAAATAACTACCTGAGCCACTGAATGTGAATTATTAAAATTACTGAAACAAATAACATGAGCTTTGTGTCTAAAATTAATTAACTAAGTGTAATAATTAGGTGAAACACTGAGGAACTGCCAAACCAGTGGCAAGATTATGTTGAAAGATTTGTTGAATTATTTAAAAACAAAGCCGTTTGCTACTTTGGCCCACAACCGATATAGCGTCTAAAGCAAGACAATGCATGGACTTCAAGATTAAGGATTATACAAGATGCACAATGTGAAGCACTATGTAGTCTTGGGAAATCAAGTCTTAGGAACAGAAACTGAACTCAGGCATAGCCTTGGAGGCTCAATAGAGCACACTAATTTCATTTTCCCTGAAATTGTCCTTCACCACTCCATCAGGCCCTCAAAGCTGTTTAAAACTTCTTAATTCTTGAGTGATAGAGAGAAATGTCCTTGAGATAATACATCTCGTGTTCAGAAATAAATGTGTGTATATGAAGAGTTCAGATGCAAAAGCCTCTAAGTACATCTGACATTTCCCCTTATAATTGGCATTTCTTTCTGGCTACTATTTATAGATTTCTATGTAAGTACTGCTACTTCTGAATGAGTTGAGGCTGGGATTTACTGCATTTGAAGTGAAAGTACTTGATGAACATATACTATCTGTGGAGAGCATTCACTTGGTATCGTTATCTCATTTTTGACCAAGATGGCTTTTAGAGGCTTTTGCATTGGAACTCTTCATATACACTATGAAAATATTCAGCATTTATCATTTTGAGGACATTTATATTGTGCATGTTTTGTGTTTAGCATCTAAATGAAAACTATAGACAATATCCGCATTTTCACCGTGCTGTCAAACGGGTCAACAGGAATAAGACACAATATCATTAAAAAGTAGCGCTGCGTTCTAATCCTAATCCGCTCAATAGTAATCAGTGAGGTGGAGCATGTTAGAGCTAAGGAGCTTGTCTTGAAGAAGGAGGGTACAAGAATTAAATTCAAGAAAACAGATTAGATTAGGACGTGATTTGAAGTCATCTCAAGACTTGAATCAAATACCAAGTCAGGGCATGCAAGTGTTTTTGTTCATTGTAAATTAGAATGAATGCTAAAAATACTTGATCAGATTAAAGATTTTCTCACTTAAACCAATGTGAATTTTTCATTACTGAACATCTAATATCCTCATAGCTTTATAAACAATCCATATATATATATATATATATGAAGAGTTCAGATGCAAAAGCCTCTAAATCTATCTGACGTCTTTCTTCAGAAAATGCATTTTTGTCCGGCTCCGATGTATAGGTTTCTGTGTGAGTAGTGGTAAGGGTGAGCTAAGGGTGGGATTTTAGCGAGTTTGAAGTAAAAGTATTTGGAAGTATAATATGTGTCTAGACTCTAGAGCATTCACTCAGTATAATTATCTCATTTATAATTATCTCATATATACGCACACACTGAACAAAATCATAAATGCAACACTTTTGTTTTTGCCCCCATTTTTCATGAGCTGAACTCAAAGACTTTTTCTATATACACAAAAGACCTATTTCTCTATTTCTTCTCTATTTTTCACAAATCTGTCTTAATCTGTGTTAGTGAGCACTTCTAGTTTGCCAAGATATTCCATCCACCTCACAGGTGTGGCATATCAAGATGCTGATTAGACAGCATGATTATTGCACAGGTGTTGCCTTAGGCTGGCCACAATAAAAGGCCACTCTAATTGTGCAGCTTTATAACAATGCCATAGATGTCGCAAGTTTTGAGGGAGCGTGCAATTGACATGCTGACTACAGAAAAGTCCACCAGAGCTGTTGCCTGTGAACTGAATGTTCAGTTCAGTTCAATTTGGCAGTACATCCAACCGGCCTCACAACCGCAGACCACGTGTAACTACACCAGCCCAGGACCTCCACATCCAGTATCTTCACCTCCTTGATCGTCTGAGACCAGCCACCCGGACAGCTGCTGCAACAATTGGTTTGCATAACCAAAGAATTTCTGCACAAACTGTCAGAAACCGTCTCAGGGTAGCTCATCTGCATGCTCGTCATTGTAACCGACTTGAGGTTTGCTGATGTCAACGTTGTAAATCGAGTGGCTCATGGTGGCGGTGGGGTTATAGTATGGGCAGGTGTATGTTATGGACAATGAACACAGGTGCATTTTATTGATGGCATTTTGAATGCACAGAGTTACCGTGACGAGATCTTGAGGCTCACTGTTGTGCCATTCATCCACGACCATCACCTCATGTTGCAGCATGATAATGCACTGCCCCATGTTGCAATGATCTGTACACAATTCCTGGAAGCTGAAAACATCCCAGTTCTTGCATGGCCAGCATACTCACTGGACATGTAACCCATTAAGCATGTTTGGCATGCTCTGAATCGGCATATATGACAGCGTTTTCCAGTTCCTGCCAATGTCCAACAACTTCACACAGCCGTTGATGTGTTGCACTTCCTGTACTAAATATGTTAAATGTAAATCATTTACACACCCTTGTACTTTAAAAACCTTTAAATTTAGACAACTGATCACTTGTAAGAGTACACATGCTATTACATTATTATCTATCCATGTTCATTACTATATGTTGGCAAAACTACATGCGCATTACACACAAGAGTGATTGAATGCACAAGTGCTATTAGGAGACAGGATGATACATCTCCAATCTCTCATCACTTTAATCTGCCAATCATTCTTTGTTTGACATGAAGTTCCTGGGCATCGAGAGGATTCTACCTCATAGAAGAGGTGGTGATAGAAATAAGAAGTTGTTGCAAAGGGAGGCTTTCTGGATTTTTTAACTCAAATCTTTATTTCCTGAGGGTATGAATGAAAAACTCTCATGTTTCTTGTAAAAACTGTACTGTTGCCCTGTTTCTTCTTTTTCTTGCTATATTTGTTGTATCTGCAGTGTTTGATTTTTTGAAGTTGTATATTTGCAACATTCTGCTATATATGTGAATGATCAGACTTTCTTGGAGTTCTACTTTATGATAATTGAGGTCTATCTGAGTTAATTGAATTCAGCTGATTGACTTTAATTGCTGACCTACTTGGAAAAAGGCTGAATGTTGTTTGTCAAGTGAGCACTAATGATAGCAATGTGCTGAAACGTCTGCTTGCTCATGTCTGTCTGTTTTTAACTCACTTTTTGCATGATGCAATTTATATATATATATATATATATATATATATATATGTATATATACATATATAAAAAAGATGTTCTGAAGACTTTTTAGTCTTGAGTGGATCAGTGTGCGGTTCGCCACCTTTTTGTTTTATCTTGCACTGTGTGAGGCAAATGGTGGTCACACAAGATACTGGTTTTCAGACCCATGTGGCATCTTGATATGTCACACCTGTGAGGTGGATGATTATCTTGGCAAAGGAGAAGTGCTCACTAACACAGATTTAGACACATTTGTGAACAATATTTGAGAGAAATAGGCCTTTTGTGTACATAAAAAGGGGAGGGGGCAAAAGCAAAAGTGTTGCGTTTATCATTTTTTATAATAATTTTGTTCAGTGTATATGTGTATATATATATATATATATATATATACATTTACATTTACATTTACATTTAGGCATTTGGCAGACGCTTTTGTCCAAAGCGACATACAGTTGGGAGAACATAGAGCGATTCTTCTTAAGGAGACAAACAGACACAGGCAGTGCTATAATACCAGATTTCAAGTGGTGCTTCAGACAAGTACAAGCTAGAATGGGAAGGAATAAAGAGATTATTTTTTTTTAATTTTTTTTTTTTTATGGTAACAGCAAATAGAGTTGAAAGAGATGAGTTTTAAGCTGTCGCTTGAAGCTTGTCAGGGAATCAGCATTCCGGATAGGGGTAGGAAGATCGTTCCACCAGCCAGGAACAGTAAAAGAGAATGTTCTGGATAGTGATTTAGCACCTCTCTGTGATGGTACCACAAGGCGTCGCTCACTAGCAGATCTCAGAGTTCTGGAGGGGGAGTAGATTTGCAATAGCGAGTGCAGATAAGCAGGTGCAGTAGCTGTGGTTGTCCTATATGCAAGCATCAGGGTCTTGAACTTGATACGAGCCGCAATTGGGAGCCAGTGCAAGGAGATAAAGAGAGGTGTAACATGGGCTCTTTTGGGCTCGTTGAAGACCAGCCGTGCTGCTGCATTCTGAATCATTTGTAGAGGTTTGATTGTGCATGATGGAAGACCAGTCAAAAGAGCATTGCAGTAGTCCAGTCTGGAGATGACAAGGGCCTGGACAAGAAGTTGTGTAGCCTGCACTGTTAGAAAGGGCCTGATCTTTCTGATGTTGTGCAAAGCAAACCTGCAAGATCGAGTAGTCTTTGCAATATGATCTTTGAAAGACAACTGGTCATCAAAGATGACACCCAGATTCCTGATTGAGTTCGAAGAAGTGATTGTGGAAGAGCCGTGCAGGTACTGTTGGATCATCTGGTTGAAATGAAAGATGGAATTGTGTGTAGTCAGCATAACAATGGTAGGAGAAGCCATGTGACTCTATGATGGGACCCAGTGATGTTGTGTATATGGAGAAGAGGAGAGGACCAAGAACTGATCCCTGTTTTGGATACCTCTCCTCCCCAGGTTACCGTGAATGACCTACCGGTGAGATAGGATTCAAACCAGCGAAGCGGAGTTCCTGTGATGCCCAGCGATGAGAGGGTGGACAGGAGGATCTGATGGTTGACGGTGTCAAAAGCAGCGGATAAATCAAGCAGAATTAGAACTGATGATTTAGAATCAGCTTTTGCTGTCCGCAAGGCTTCAGTAACTGACAGTAGCGCAGTCTCAGTTGAGTGGCCCCTCTTGAAACCTGACTGGTTAGGATCCAGTAAGTTGTTCTGTGAAAAGAACAATGATACCCGGTTGAAAACAACTCGTTCGATGGTTTTTGCTATGAATGGAAGCAGAGAGACCGGTCTGTAGCTGTCAAGAAGTGAGGTGTTCAGTGTTGGTTTCTTAAGCAGTGGGGTTACCCGAGCCTGCTTAAAAGAAGTTGGAAAAGTGCCTGTGAGGAGCGATGTATTTATGATGTGTGTGAGTGCTGGTAAGACAGTAGGAGAGATTGCTTGAAGAATGTGTGAGGGGATGGGATCAAGTGGGCATGTTGTAGGGTGGCTGGAGAGGAGAAGTTTTGATACTTCTGTCTCAGTGAGGGGACAGAAGGAGAAAGTGAGAGTGTTCGAAGTGGGTGTGGTGGGTTGTAAGTCATGTGTATGAGGGGCTAAGAATTGTTTGCTGATTGTTCGAGTTTTGTCTGTGAAGAATTGTGCGAAATCATTAGCTGTTAGTGTAGTGGTGGGTGGTGGTGGAGGGGGACAGAGGAGAGAGTTAAATGTTTTGAAGAGATTGCGCATGTCAGAAGCACTATTGATCTTGTTATGATAATATGAGGATTTGGCAGTGTGGAGTTGAGTAGAAAAAGCAGAAAGCAACGATTGGTACATGCTCAGGTCAGACGGGTGTTTAGATTTGCGCCATTTTCTTTCTGCTTGCCTGAGTTTGGACCGATGTTCACGAAGAACATCAGTCAGCCAGGGGTTAGAGGGGGTAGCCCGTGCTGGTCTGGTGGAAAGAGGACAGATAACGTTGAGACAAGACTTTAAGGTGTTGCATAAGGTGTCAGTGGCTGCATCCACATCCAGAGATGAGAAATGGGTAGGTGAGGGAAGAGAGGAGGAAAGTACAGAGGAAAAGTGTGAGGGTGAGAGGGAGCGTAGGTTTCGTCTGAAAGTAACTGGTAGAGGGGTTGGTGATGCATAGGTTGAAGGATGAATATTAAATGTAATAAGGAAATGGTCAGAGACGTGTAGGGGTTTGACCAGGATGTTGTCAGCGATACAATTGCGAGTGTAAATTAAGTCAAGTTGGTTGCCAGATTTGTGAGTGCTCGTAGTGGTAAGGCGTTTGAGATCAAATGAGGCAAGAAGTGAATGGAAATCTGTAGCATAAGGCTTGTTAAGATGAATGTTAAAATCACCAAAGACCAAAAGTGGACTGCCATCTTCTGGAAAAGAGGATAGCAGTCCATCCAATTCTTCTAGAAAGGTGTTTAGAATTTGGCCTGGAGGGCGGTAAATGACCACAACCTGGAGTTTTACAGGAGCTGTGAGTGTTATTGCATGACATTCAAATGAGCTATGATTGCATATGGGTGAATGTGTTGTGTATTTCCACTTGTCAGAAATGAGCAGACCAGTTCCCCCACCCCGCCCAGTCTGACGCGGAGTGTGAGAAAAAGTAAAATTCTTAGAGAGAGCAGCGGGGGTTGCTGAGTCTTCTGGACGAATCCAGGTCTCAGTCAAGCCCAAGATGCTAAGATCAGATTGTATGGAATAAGCAGAAATGAAGTCTGCTTTGTTGACTGCGGACTGACAGTTCCAGAGGCCAACAGAAAAAGCAAGAGGTGGAGTAGAGGATGTAGCGATAGGACGTAGGTTAGCAAGATTGCGATGCCGTTTGCGTGAGGAGTTAGTGCGTGGTTGAGTGACAACCGGAATATATTGAAAACACATGATAGAATTGGCAGGCAAAAGAGAGGAGAGAGAAAATGAAAGAAGTACTTGTGTATATATATATATATATATATATATAGACACACACACACACACCAATCAGGCATACATTATGACCACTGCCAGGTGAACACTTATTATCTTTATCACACCACCTGTTAGTGGGTTTGACATATTAGGCAGTAAGCAAACATTTTGTCCTCAAAGTTAGTTTTAGAAGCAAAAAAAATAGCCAAGCGTAAGGATTTGAGCGAGGTTGACAAGGACCAAATTGTGATGGGTAGACGACTGGGTCAGAGCATCTCCAAAACTGCAGCTGTTGTGGGGTGTTCCTTGTCTGCAGTGGTCAGTTTCTTTTAAAAGTGGTTCAAGGAAGGAACCAACACATTCTCGCTTCCAACTTGTTACATACTGACGCTTGGTCAGGACCCTTTGGCATCATTTTCTTTACGGACAGGGTAATTTAAAAAAAAAAGAAAAAAGAAAAATTGCATGCAGGGTCTTCCATTGCTTTAAATAAGAAACCCTTGGCATCAATATGCCATGCTCATCGAATCACTAATTTGATTTGACTTGAAAAGCGACAAATAAAATTGTCCCTTTATTTTAAGAAAGACATGTAACCACGTATTTAGGATTGATGGTTTAAGATTTATTCAGTATGTTGACCACCAGGCCTAATTTGTACTTGGAGAACAAAAAGATAAAGAATAAATGTGTGTCACGAAGTGAAATATAATAAATGTTCTTTTGTGTCCTCAGACTTTTTCTTTTTAGTTTTAATTGGAGACTTCATCTTAAGAGTTTAAAGGTGGTTCGCTAATGTCAGTGGAAGTTACCTTAAGTCCTGATACTTTGTACTGAAGATTTTTGAACATTCTAAAGTAAACTTTCACATTTGAAATGGAATACATGTTTTCTGAGAACAACCTCATTATAAATAAAAAAGTCAGTAAATAAGAATAATAAATCCAATTACTAAACAACAAAACAATATATTTTCTAAGCATTCCTAACTGCTGTGAGCCTCTGAATTGCGTAGAGGGAAAAATTATAATTTTTACAGTATATTTTATGTTCCCTGTCTATGCTTTACTAAATATATCAGAATTTCAGAAACAGCATGTCGAGGACATGATCCAGCTGATTTAGTCCCATCTTTTGTTTGCAGCTGACAGTCCCATCTCACATTTCTCTCTGCTGCTGTATGAAACCAAACAGTCCTATATAAACTGATGAGGTTATTGATCACTACGCAAGCATCCAGGAAATTGTGAGCAGAGACAGCAATGGTAAGGAGTGAAAAAGCTGAATCAGTAAGCATTGATTAACTGGTCAGGTCCCAGCTGAGGATGGAGTGGTTTGTTTGCATACTCTCATGTATTTCAGTACACCACTATAGCCTGTTATTTACATTTGTCATCTTGCTTTATCTGACACATATCTCAAAATGCCTTTTGTGCATTATGCTTGCCTGTATTGTGGACTTTTTTTTTTTTTTTTGCCAGGTAACCCAGACAATTTATAATGCAAAAATATTATTAAATGACTGAACCAACCTGCTAGATTATTAGGATAAGATATTGCAGAATATTTGCTAATTCTGTGAAAGAGGTGGGTATCACATTTTGATATTTACAGTATATGGTTACATTTTGGCCCTAGGTTGAATGCACATCCTGTGATAATTGGACAATGTCGAAACTACACCGGACTGAACAATGTAAAAAGGAAGTGATGTTTTGTTCAGTGCTGTCTTCCAAATATGGTAATAGATAAAGGAAAGTTCTTATTAACTGCAGACCTGGAGAGATCCCAATGTCAATATTTTCCTGGATATCTCACAAACAACTTCTATTTCCACCTGCCCAAACAGATCAGTTCTCCTTAGCTCACGTGAAATTCATAATCTCTTTTTTCCTGCTCTTTTAAAAGCATTAAAAAGAGCAACCTATAATTATAACTTTCTAAACAGGCGAAGAATGACATAAAAGACACTGTCAAACATTTCTGGGCCGTGGATTTTGTCCAGCAATAAAGCTTTCTCTGAATGTTGAAAGATATTTCCATACCTAATGCACTGGCCTGTAATAGCTGTAATTAATATAGCTAAGGATAAAATTCCCATCTTCTGTCTATCTTTCTTTAAGATGACAGTATGTTCTGTTTACACTGGGACTACTAAAAGCAACATCCTGTTTTTTTATTGTTAACAATGCCAAGAGCGTGTTTAAGAGCACTGGAGGTTACAAAGGGCTCTCAGCCAAGTTGTCTTATTAGCGTAGACCTTTATTCTTGAAGTCTTATCTATGGGGACTTAAGTCCCAGCTTCGAAATGATACAGCAGAATGCTGTCTTTGGTTTTAGGCCAAAGCAAAGGAACAAAATGTGAACAGCAGTGATTGCTCCAGGGCATCCCAGCATTACAGAGGAGAGAAAGACATTTTTATAACATAATTAATGTATAGATGCATGCTTTGAACGGCATGCTTTAAGCTTAAACCGTTATGATTCATTCATTCATCAACCTCGATTTTTAAAAAGTCACCCAATTCCCTCAACAGACACAAAGAGAGATGCTCTCTTAAACAGTGCTTGTGCTTTTGAATAATTGTATTCATTTCCATTCACTATAGCAAGTTGTGACAACAAACCAGCCCACGTTTGGTCTTTTTCGGTGCGCCTACTCTCGCAATGCTGTAATTAGTTCGCAATGGAGCCAGGAAGTCCATTTACAGCGTATGGGAAATAATTGGTGGTGGTTATATTCCCTTGGGATCCTGTCTTTGATTATTCAGGGGGAAGATGAGCTCACTAAATGAAGTGCCAAGGAGCACAAGACTCAAATCACCTGGCTACTTCAGTATGGCACCTCTTATTCTTCTCCCTGACAGAAAAATCTATTGCTGGTCACCACAAAACGATGTAATTTACGTCTCTTTTCAGCCCAGGGAGCCCGATGCAGAGTCACTATAATTGGCTCACTTTCCAAGTGTCATACATTGAGAGTGTGGAGAGAACGTTGACTAGAGAGGGTTTATTTGACTTAGAGATCCATTGTTAGCAAGCACAGAATCGTTGCTGCAGGATTCCATTTCTGCATAAAGAATAGATGGCATTATATATTTAATTTACTGTATAATATATACTAGCCTGCTTGCAATACATTGAGCAACAAGCTTGTCTATGTTTGTATTATACACAGTATTAACCTTCTAGGTTAAAAAGCTCTCGCAATTGAACTGTTATAAGCTCTGTAAAAAAATATACAGAAAGGCAAATCTATATGTGACCCGATCTGGCGAAATGAGTCGGACGTTCCATTTTGAGAGATGGGCCAATAATGTGGAAAAACAATGAAAAAAAAAAAAGATTATTATTTTTTTTTGGCTAATATCAAAGAACAGACATTCAAAAATAATCTCCCAAAGTTTCGTAGTCTAGATAATTGAGTAAAAGTATTTAAATGACTATTAAAGTTGACTTAAAGTTGTACTAAATTCGCTGGAAATGAACATTGCTTTTCTCAACTCTGTGAAGTCAGTTCTGAGCATTTCCCTATATTCCGGGTATCCCCTGAAATGTCACTACCTCTGCACTCCAAATATGATGTTAAATATTGTATAAAACCAATCAAAAAGCTTAAAAATGTACACAAACTGTGACATAAACGCTGATCAAAACACACAGAGTGCCCGCATAACGTTACATTGCGTTATGAAATCTGGTAAGTATGCATTTAGAGTGCATTCTTTCACTACATGATTCAGTCTATTAAAATGCATTTAAAATGATTACAGAATTCAAGATATAGGGGCAAAAAAATTATATATTTATACCATTTAATTTAAGTAAACAAAATCACACAAAAGTGCCGTATGTGATATTAATTTTATTAACAGTTCAAGAAACAAGAAGTTGATATTAAAAGACTTACGTTTTAGACAGCATATTTCTGTTTTTCGCTAACAAAGATCATTCCAAACACAGCCACAGCACTGTTTTGCATCTCTGATCAACATGAATTGTGTTTTGTTTCTGAATGAATCAACCGTTTAAATGATTTGGTTCAATCGCAATGACTCAATGACTTATCAGCGACTTACTGACACCTACTGGCCATTAAGCCATTAACACACACACACACACATACATATATATATATATGCAAATGTAAGCTGTAAAATAAATAGTTTATCCCTTTAAATGCAATGGATTTTGAAAGATATCAACAAAAAATGGGCAAAACACTTTAAAAGCAATTTTCTCAGGTTTTCAATTGGAAAAAGAGGGCAGACAACCATAACTCAAATGGGTATATCTTTAAAACCATTCAACCATTTTAAAGCTCATGGTCTCCTCTTTCCATTGATATAAAAATCTCAATTTTGAAATTTAATTTTGCTGGATCAGGTCACATATATTTTTTTAAAAGAAAAATGTCCATCAATAATTCATGTTTTCTTCATATTTTAATATAGTGTAAAATGTAATGTATTCCTATGATGGTAAAATTGATCGTTACTTGAGTCTTCAGTGTCACATGATTCTTCTTAAATCATAACATGCTGATTTTGTGCTCTACAAACGTTTATAATTATTATTGTTGTTTCTCTATTATTTAAAAAAAAGCTGCATATTCTGAAACCATTTGTCATGATTTGAACAACTGAACAATTTGCTGAGATTGCAGCCCCAAATTCAAAGTAACAAAAGAAATGTGTGGATTAATGTAATAAACGTCTTTGCAGATCTTCTGTTATTGCTTTTACAGTATGCTATTTTGAAGACATTTAGAAATTATGGTTATTACGAATGAAAAACATTAAGGAAGAATATGCTGGACTTATGCATCTAGGTAATAAGAACAGGACAAAATGTTCCCGGTATAATGATGAAATTAAACATACAAATAGGCTCTACCATAATGGCATAAAATTGCTTGCACAGAATCCCTGCCAATGTAAGGGAGCAGGAACATATTATACATAAACAAGATGTTCTGCTGACTCCCATGAGGCCCAGCTAAAGTGACACCATATTTAGTTCAGCATGAAAAAAGTATGAGAAATAGCATTTTAGTTCAGCATGAAAAAAAGTATGACAAATACCAATGTTCAAATTTCACTCCTAATGTTAAGGATTTGGGATTATTACTTAACATATCTAATAAATGAAAAAGCACATTTCAGGAAAATAGAAATCATACATTAATCAAAATGCCTGCATTAAGTAGTGATGTCCTTTTTACGCACATGAGATCCTATCGTTGTGAGCTCAAAACATTTGAAATATTCTTCAAAAAACATTTTTTTTGAGTTCTGCAAAATAAAAATTTGTATTATTTATTTAATTTTTATGACCATTCATGTGATGTTACCTTTCCGATAATATTACGCAATGCCCCCTTTTTAATGGCATTATGTTTATTATTATTATTATTATTATTATTTATAATGACAAATTCAACATGACTGATGAAAATGGTGACACACCAAGTAGTGGAAGGATCAAATCAAAATAAGCACTCTGAAACTTTGAAAATGCTATATATTGAGGGGAAAATTCTTTTAAGTTCATAATTAATGCATCAGAGGATTAAAGAGCAAGGATAGAACATCTCTGCCATTTTTACTTCAGATTCCTAGAATCCTCAAGGCCCTCAAATGGCTTTCTGAGGCCTCCAAATGCTTCAAAATCATTTTCATTTGGCTGCGTAACCTTAATTCTTTCATATTTATTGCAAGATGTTTATTACTCCAACTGTTTCCCGCCACAGACTTAAGCATCAAGAACTAATTACCGTAAATTGTGCTCATTAATGTACCAGTGCATTAGTGTGACAATAATCTGCCCCGCTCGTCCCCGCTCTCACTGCTGTGTGCACAGTGGCCACAGCTAATGTGAAATTCAACAGAGCCTTAAAATAGCGCTACTCTGAAGTAATATGAGATCTTGGTCTCCTGGAAGTCTGAGACCATTTAATGAGCATTTGTCTCTTCTTCATGTAAATATTGCTGCACATCTCACTATGGCATTAATGTGGGCATGATTACATATACAGGACATTATATAAGTAGTCAAATACATAGAGAGGAGAGAGTGCAATCCTTGAGTGCACTCTTTTAAGCACTGGCATGAATGTACATACATCCAAATGAAACACAAATGACTAAATATCATAGTAATATTATAGTAATACTACCAGTGAAAAGTTTTGAATAATTAGGGTTTAATTCATTTATTTAATCAAAAATACAGTAAAAACAGCAAATTATTGTGTGATATTATTATAATGAGATATATATTTAAAATTAATGAAATTAATATTATGCTGATTTGGTGGTCAAGAAACATTTATAGTTATTATCAATGTTGAATATAATTGTGCTGCATAGTAGTTTAGTGCAGGGGTGGGCAAACTTTTTGACTCGGGGGCCACATCAAGATTTCCACATTAAGTGAAGGGCCGGCTGCATACTATGTTTATGACAAATTAAGCTTTGATTATTTATTATTATTATTATTATTATTTTATTCTAAATTAACACTTACTACTGTACTGTATGTATACCTGTACATACATGGCATTTCTATTCTTGTACCATCTTTTGCTTTTTATGAGCACTTTATGACACACAGAGGAGTTGCATTATTGTACAAGGCGATTGATGTATAAGACACGTTTTATCATTTCATTCAGAAATAATGTAAAATAAACGACATATGAATATAAAATATTAATCTTCTTCTCACTCTACAAAAAGTCCTGTACATTTAGCAGTGTTCAGAACAGAAAAGGGAACGGAAATATAAGTAAAAACGAACTCAAATTATAGTGGCATTCACTGTAAACATTTATTATAAACGCCCAGCCTATTTATTCAAATCAAAATTGGGTTGCAGGAAAATTGCGCTTGACCTTGATTGCTTAAATCGCCTTGGAAGTCCCAGCACATTTCAGATGATAGAACACGCGATTTATGATCTAGAAAATACGGTACTGTATCAATTTTCATTAAAAGAAGAAGAAAAAATATCTTTGCAACATACAACGACAAATTATTTCCATGTTCTCCCCACGAAATTACAGTATCCGTGAGTAGGAGGATAACACTGGCATATGTTCTCCTACTGGAAACTCTACAGATCATTTTAAGCATTTTTAAAACAAGTAACTTAATTACAGTGTCAGTTTTGTAAGGTGTATATTTTTACCTTTTATTTTGTATTTGCGGTGTGGCTTGGACACGGTGCGTCTTTAGAGAAGCGGCGCGAAGACCCGCTTCTGTAACGTGCGCGATAGTGTAAATCAGGGGTATACTGCACTACAGGCTACAGCGACATCTATTGGATTTTACTGACATTGCATCAAATTATCCATTTTAAAACAACTGCCTCACGGGACGAATTAAAACGGCTGTAGTTTTCCCCTCTCTGCAGATTCGTATCATTTTTAAAAATCCCCGTAGTTTGGACACCCCTGGTTTAGTGGAAACCACAATACGCTATCATTCAAAAACTAAACAAGATTTTTATTTATTGTTTTATTTAGAAAATATAAAAAAATATTTCCATGTCCAGTGGAAATAACAAAAAAAACAGCATTTTATTACAAAACTTGAAATGTTTCGGCTCCAAGTGGCTGACATAGGAAAATTGGGTATTGTTTATTTCGATATGCCGCTCTGAATCTAATACTAAATCATAGGGATCAATCTTATGGTTTTTTAGAAAAATTGTAAAAATTTGGTATTTCCGCTCTGCCGAAACTGCTCATATGCCCTCAGGTCATGCTTGTTATTACACATACCAAGTTTGCTAAATATGCTAAGCATTGCGAAGATATAGCATCATGTCTATTTTTCGTAAAATTCGTTAACAATGCTTTACGATAACAGGTCGGTCTATCAGAAAACTTAACGTTTTTGCAAAGCATGTCTGAAGATGATCTGGGCCAGTTTGGGTGAAAATCGGACAAACTTTCTAGGATGTGTTTGATTTTTTTATGTGTTTTTTTTTTTGTTTGTTTTTGTTGTTGTTGTTGTTGTTTTGTTTTGTTTCACTTTTTCACGCATAATTAAAAAATGTTGACCCAAAGAAATGTAACTTTTGGTACACTTTCAAAAAAAAGAAAAAAAAATTGGAATAATTTTGCTTTTAGACCTTACGCTTCAAGAGTTATTAGCAGAAAAAGTTATTAGTGCAAATTTGGCCTGTTGGTGGCGCTAAAGAGTTTGAGATAGAGACTCCAAAATTGCTATGGTTAATTTTGAGGCTGTCCTCTATCTGTACAGCAAATTTAATAACTTTCCTCAAGCGGTTCTATGGGTTGCCATAATATTTGCACAAAGTCAGCATTTCAGAATGATTTCAGAAGAATCATGTGACACTAATGACTGATGCAATTTCAGCGTTGATGCACAGGAATACATTATATTTTAAAATACATTCCAATAGTTAACATTTCACAATATTACTTTCTTACTGTATTTTTGATCAAATAAATGAAGCCTTGGTGATGACTACAGACTACAAGATGCTTCTTTCTAATACATGAAAAACTCATAGTTATTCAAAACTTTTGATTGATAGTGTATAATATTTATGCATGTGTGCTTCAGTTGGATTTGTGTACATTGGTGCCAGAGCCTAAGATTGCAGTGGTCCTCTCCAAGGAGCGTGCTTTGTGTTTGAGGGGAACATATTAATGACTATGAAAATCACTTTACCCTTTGTGAGCACTGAATCACATGCAGAAACAATCCTCCATCTAGTCACAGTCGATTTAAGATGCATCTCTGAGGAAATCAAATCGCATTCGGTTGTTGACACTCATGTTCCGCATTAATTGTAGGTATTAATAAAGACAGATAATGCGCGTGTATGCGTAAGTACGGTAATTAAAGAGCAGGTCTGTCACTCAGCGGAGTTCAACGAATAACCTAGCCCACTGAAAAAAAAAGCAACATGATGGATGAAATATTGCATGAGGATTTCTCAGCTCATTCTAATATGAATAAACGAGGACCTCGATGTGCCCTCTGCCATGTTCCACTATCGCTCCCCATGGCTGCACACTTGTCCACCAACTGCAGCCAGTCAGATTAATCGCTGGCAACACGGTCGCCCACACACAACTGGCAAAGTGGGTGGGCGACAGGTGTCATTTATAATGTATGGCTTCACCTGAGGGGGCGGCATGATTTCCAATTACACCTCACACCTCTAGGGCCTTACTGTGTAATTATGCAGGAGAGGAAACTGGTACAGAAACTTAGGCAGATAGAACTTAGGTCAACTTAAACTGTGTTTGAAACTAAGTTGCAGTCAATTCTTATAATGTGCGCTGAAAATGTAAAAAGTCTGAATAAGTATGCTAATGTAAAGCGTCAATTAATTCTAAATTTAAAGTTACTAAAACAGTGTTTTTAATAATAAGAACAGCTATTACAAACACTGTTAACTGAGCACATCCTAAATTAACACATCTATAAATTTTGAAGATAAAACACTTTCAATGCAAATAAAAAAAAAAAAAACACTTCAACCAAACATCAAAATTCTGTAGTCAGTCACCTTTTTTCTAAAGTATTTTTTATTCATCTTGTTTAGTAAGCATCCCAGCATTCATAAAATGTTGATATTTGGTTAAATTTCGGTTGCTTAGTTGAGTGATCAAAATTCAATGTCAATTCATCTAATGTCAACATTAATTTAATGTCCAATATGTCAGCTGATATTTTGTTGTTTTTAGGTAGTTTAATCAAAATCCAATGTTAAACTCGATTTTCATTCTCAACCAAAAAGCAACCTCTGTCCGATTTCTGGTACAACATCAGCTTGGCGATATATTGATGTCCGGTGCCTGGGTGGGTAAATAAAATTATAAAAGAAAAAAGAAAAGTAAAAAGAAAAGATGAAAATAAATACTTTTTTTTTCAGCAATGATGCAAATTGTTTAAACGTAAACAAAGAAAAATAAATAGACATTTATAATTTTACAAAAGATTTATGTTTCATTTGACCTCTTGTTCATCAAAGAATCCTGAAAAAATGATCAATATAATAAATCAAGCAGGAATAAAGCAGTTTTTAGTATTGATAGTAACAATGAACAGAATTGTTAATAAATGAACACCTATAACAATTGCACCAAATCAGCATTTCAGAATGCTTTCTGAAGGAGCACGTGACACTGAAGACTGGAATAATGACTGCTGACAATTCAGCTTTGCGTATTAAAATTATGTTTTAAAATACATTCCAAGAGTTATTTGTTTCAGAATTAGTAATCAGTATTAGATGCACCCTTTCTTTCTCTCCACGAAATAAGTCCATAAACTGATATTTGTGACCAAAAAAAAAAAACAAAAAAACTTCTCCCCTATTGTTTGTGCTTTTGGAACAACAGTTGTCCACTACAAAAAAAAAAAAAAAAAAAACTAATATGCTGATTTATTATTAGAATTATCAATGTTAGAAACAGTTGTGCTGCCAAATTTGCCAAAATTGTTTTTTTTGCAACCTGTGATTCTTTTTTTAGGATACTTTGATAAATATTTTCTAACAATGTAAATCTATGCTATTATTTATTTATTTATTTTTTTTATTTAACACATCCTTGGTGAATAAAAGTATTAATTTCTTTCAAAAAAAAAAAAAAAAGAAAGAATAACAATTTACTGACCCCAAACTTTTGAACATTAGTGTATATTGTTAGAAAACCTTTCTATTTTAAATAAATGCTGTTCTTTTTTAACCTTTTATTGATCAAAAAATCCTGAAAAAGGTATCACAGGTTCCAAAAAAAAAAAATATATATATATATATATATATATATATTTATTAAACAGCGCAACTGCTAATAAATCAGCATATTAGAATGATTTTTGAAGTATCATGTGACACTGAAGACTGGAGTAATGATTCTGGAAATTCAACTTTAATTACAGATATAAATTAAATTTTACTGTATATTAATATAGAAAAGCATTGATTTACATCGTAATATTATTTCACAATATTGCATTTTTTCTTTATTTTTGATCAAGTAAAAACAGCCTTGATAAGCATAAGAAACTTAAGAACCATAAGCTCCAAAACTCGCAAACACTTCATGTTTCGTGGAAAAGAATCTCACCTAAATCCTTGGCACCATCATTGGACGAGGAAGAGAAAGAGACAGATGTATTACAGATTAAAGGATTAGCGTCAGACCTGCCTCTAACTCCTAATTTGAAAGCCTTAAGCCTCCATCAGAGACCAGAAGGGCTCATCCAAGGTGCTGATCTGGCTCATCCTTGCTTGTTAAGAGAGCCAGATCCTGACAAAGCCACATCATAAAGCTAGGGAGATTTTGCCAGCAAACATATTAGTGACACGATTTTTTGGAGTACTGAAGATACTGCGGTCTTTGCTGCCAGTGATCTCACAAAATTGACCAATATAAAAAAAAACACTGAAGCACTGAAGTGCTGTGGAGATCACCTGTGTCAGGCAACATAGAGAACTGCAAGGATTGTTTAATTTAAATCACATTGTGTACCTCCTGAACGTTTTAAATAATAATAATAATAATAATAATAATAATAAAACAGCATTCTGGAGCGAATTCTCCTTGCAGCCACCTGGGTCAGTATCACAGCAGTCTGGTAATTGGTGTTACAGATGGATGCAGCTAAGCCACAAGCTGCACAAGACACACTTTCACCTGGTCTTTTGGTCCTTGTGGCTGCTAGCTTTGTGGCCTAGAGGAAAATTACAGGTTGAATATACTGTAATTACTCAGCAGCTGAAAATCTTGACTTTTGAAGTGGTGTAAATCTCATGTGTGAAATGTGGTCTGGTAGGAACATGGCTGAGAACTTCTAACAAGAGTTGTGGATGACATGTAGGTTACCTATTAGAAGTAAAGTTAAAATCTCTAAGGTCTGTAATACCTGGACAAAGTTATTGTTAGCGTTCTCACTCATCTCAGCTGTAGTTTTTAGTCTGCAGAGGCAATACAGGTCTTTTTGTACAAATCACATGAACAGTAAATGCCATTTGACTAATTACTCTGCAGCTCTCCAAAAACATTAAATGTGCCTACAAGGATGTTCACTTTCAATGTTAAATGTTTAGTGTGTTCAGTTTTATTTTAAACAGATGAACATAAATCTGGCTGTTGTACATATTGCTGCAGTTCAGAAATGAAATGTCTGGTGAGTAGCGCTTAAAGGTTAATGCTTTACTGTGTTTGATAAAAACATACCACCTACACTAAATCTAACCGATAGTGTTAAGAAAGAATTTGCTGAGGCAAAGTCTTTGACCTTTTAACATGATTCATGTTTTACAAGACTCATACCAAAGTGCTTCGCATCACAAGTGCAATGCTGTATCAGGCGAGCTACCAAGCAAGTTTACTATGTTAGAAAAGCCAGCGATATTGTGATGCAAATGTCAAAATGTATAAATGTACAAATAGCATTGTGCAAGGAACTCTTTATTAATCGATAATTTGTCCATAATAAATAAAAGTTGTTGGTGTTTTACTGCCATTGTTGTGAACTGGAAGCTGCAGCAAGTAGTATAAAAGGAGCACTTTTGTAATTTTGAAAAAAAAATATAGGTAGAGGTAAGTTTCTGCCAGTTAAATAATTCTGTTGGAAATAGACATTTTTGAATGGCCATTAATGGATAAAATGATGTAGGTACAACATCTACCATCAGTGCCTAATGGGGCCACACTAACCAGTCCAAACGTGTTCCCTTGGCTGTGGCAAATAAGTACGTTTGAACACCTAATTAAAACATATTGCATCTCAGTGATAGATGTTTTTCCCTACACACTGCATTAAATCACCCAAACATTCACAAAAGTTAGCCATTTTAATGATGCTCCTTTTTAGCAGCTCGTACATTTGTGAAAATGCTCGCCACAAAGTCCAGAGAGGCCTCTCCTCGAGATTCCTGCCAGGCTGACAGGCATTTTTTAGAGGACATCCTCTGGTCATGAAATGCATGAATTTTAAGCAGAGTGAAATAATGGACAACCTTTGCCTCAAGTGTTTAATTAACATATGGATAGGGTCTTTCACCTGCATGCTTGGCCCCACTGGGACATCTGTCCGATTTCTCTATATCTAGCCCACGGGTTATGACTATCTAGAGTGACTTCTCTTTCCACTGACGTCTGACTCAGGACTCACTCAAGAGCCCCTGAGGACTCATTAGCAAGACAGAGCAGACGATTTCAACTTTCAATATCTTGCCATCTTGGGCAGATGGACAGGAAGCCTAGGCAGAAAGAGCATAAAATACTGATAATCCATGCGGTTTCTTTAAATTCCCTTGATCCTAAGGCCACATGAGAAATGGAGTCAGCTACTGTTGTGAAAATGTCGGTGCTCTGGGGGACCATTTTGACTACAATTGGCTACATATTTATTGGGTTTGATTACATAATCATTTATCATTTATCATAAATAAATACTTATCAGTGTTTATTAGTATAGAGACTGTAGTGTATGAGGTATGAAATTTAAAATAACTCAAAGACAAACTTCTCGAGGTAATATTGGAGCAAATTTCATAATTAACAAAATCTTTGTTGTTGTTTAGGTCAAATTCATTTACTTAAGGAAATCTTGACTTGAACGTGAGCATTTGTGTAAGATGAGAAGTGTCAAACACAGAAGTGCAGAGGAGAAAGCAAAACAAATCATTTGAACAAATTTTTATGTAAGCCAAGAGGAGAGTTAACGGAAACCAGAGATTACGGTTTATAAAGTTTTAAATATGGATATTATTCTTACACAAACATATTGCTTCACTTTAGAAGGTCTTATTAACCACCCAGAGCTGTGTGGAGTACTTTTTATGATGGGTGGATGCACTTAATTTTGCTTCAAAATCTTGTCCACTATCTTGAGCAAGGACATTTTTTAATATACTCTGATTTTATTTGTCTTAAATAAGAAAAAGTTATATACACCAAGGATGGCTTGAGGGTGAGTAAATCATGGGGTATTTTTTTGTTTTTGGGTGAACTATCCCTTTAATTTGAGAAGTTGACTACAAAGATTCATAATGACAAATGACTTGGGCCAGATTTACCAAACAGGCAAATACGCATGAGACTACAACCCCCGAAAAAGTTCTGCGAGTGATATACTGACAATGCGCAAATTAAAAAACACAGATGAAGCCAAATCATACTGATTAATGACCAAGGCTATCTACCAAGAGGGGCACAAATGAGTGTAGGGTCATAAACAAGCACAGTCGATGATAATCAGGTGTGGGTAATGTACTAACAACATAGGCACAAATTGGATTAAGGGTGCTTTCATACCTGTAGATCGATTGCTTTGTTCAAATTATAACAGTGTTAATTTTTATTCTTGGTGTGGTTCACTTTTTGACGGCAACATTTCTAAATGGACCAAATGTGTTAATACAAGTCATGCAGAGTAAACTGTCCTCTCATTGGTCAAAGTTACATGGTTTATTTTCCAGGATTGCGCTCAGCTGTTATCCATTGGGATGGAACAACAACAGCTTTGAGGGATTATTGTTGGATTTTTCTGTTATATTTATTTAGAATTTTGAGCAGGAGTCCAGGATTCGTCAGGACAACATTTTCAACTGCATCTACTAAAAAGAGAGCAATAAGACGGCATTATAAAATAAAAAGGCACACATTGATTTTAAATGGCAAAAATGTGCCCACACACATTCACAGGTTCATTTTAAGAGGTATTAGCAAAACAACAAAGCTACTGCTTTTGACAAAACTACTGATTTTCACGGAACTGTACTTAATCTTTGTACATTGTGAAGAAGCCTGGTTTGTTGGTCCGTTGAATTGGATTGCTTTCTCACTACAACTGAACTGCCCTAGAGTTTGTTTTCAATTGAGCCGAGACCACCTTGTTCAGGCGATCTCGGGTCGATTGTTTTGCCGTGGATACGAGCGTGATTGCCATGTTCACATATGCCCAAACAAACCGATCTAAGGGAGAAAACACGTCAGGTTCCAAAAAAAAAGTGCCAGGTGTAAAAGCACCCTAATACATTTTTGGGGGGCATTACCAGTAAACTGGCTACCACAAACCCTTATTTAGGGTATTTAGGTAAATCTGTAAACATGGCGTTGTCTCAAGAAATATCTGCTTGCACACAAAACCACTGAACCTAACTGAAAATTATGTAGTATACATTTCAGACCAGTATGTGGCACTGTAATTCTGCCATGAAGAGGACGAATTGGAGCAGGCGCACTGTATAAAAACCCAACACAATAGCAAAAGACGAAGATGGATGATGCATTTATTACACTATTTATTAATCTGTGTCAATGTTAGTTAATAAAAATACACTCATTCATTGTTTGTCATGTTGTCGTTGCTGTTATGTGAGCGGTGTCTGACTAGGGTCGAGACATGGGGTGATGACATCATCGTTTCACAAAATATACGGTTTGCACATATACACGAAAACGCAAGGGTGTCATTTTCAGATGAACCACTCTGGCACCCAGTTTCCAAAAATAGTGGTTTCAGGCTCCCAAAACACTGGATCAATCTAGTCGAAATGCTGATACAATACAAAATGTTTACGTAAATGTGTCTCTGTGTGGATGGGCCTTAAATAGTCTCATCCCATAAAGTTTGCTGAATAATAATTATTATTATTATTATTATTAATTTTTATTTTTATTTTGTAATCGGCAAAATAGGGTTTTCACTGATAGAAGCTGTTAGTAAATCTGGCCCTTAAAAAAAATTATTCTTGAAAATATTATTTTTTCTTGGTGTTATCGAGTAGAAATGCACATGCCAAGGAGAGCAAACTATAAAGTATTACGGTACAATTTCATAAATACTTAAATGAACACTCATGAGGTATAAAAACTACTTATGCCAGGGATTTAGGATCAGTCCAAAATATGCTAATTTAAAATATGTTTCACAATTTTGGAAACGTAAAGCTGATGTAACATGCCATAGTGTAAGTATTTTGAAAATACAAAGCTTTATAAAAATAGTTACTTTTGGTTTACAACATAGATGGCGTTAGTCAGATGCAATAAGGTTGGCTGCGTTGTTTTCAACAAAAGGATAACAATCTGCAGTCAAATGTTCTGGGATCTGGAATGCTATTAAAAACAAGGCTGAAGGCTGTACAGGCGCTAACATGCTGTTTAAACCAGATGTGCCAAAGCAAATGTTTCTTTACTCTTTCATTTGTCCTGTTGTCAGGAAGAGCTCAAGCATGTGGAGTATGTCAGAAATTCAGTCAGTAATACTGTAAAATTTTGTGGGTCATGTCATGACCCTATTAATGATTTTATGTTTTTGAATGAGTGCACTCGATAATGTCTACTAATGTGCCCTATTTAAAGGTATACATGGCAATATCTGACACATCCTGTGACTTGTTTCAGTCCTGAATCAATCAGCATTTTAAACAAATCATTAGCCCCAGTCTTTACTGGTAAATTACAGGTGAATTACAGTTACGAGATCATGTGTGAATAGGACCTTTTTAAAAATACCGGTAAATTCGTTCTGGCAATTTAACAGTAAGGGTAGTTGTACCTTTACCAGTAAATTGCCGGAATGCTGCTGTGTGTGAACACGGAATGAAGATTACCGGTATGAGCACATAGAACACGCTGACAAATAAAGTCTGCTTTGGTCCAAATTGGCCAATCATAATGTTCTTATGGGGATGACGTTATTACTCTGAGCTGTTTACAAAGCTCTGCTGCTTGTTTAACTTAATTTTTCTATGTAAATACGCACTTGATGGATATCTTTACTACTGTGCCTCGTCTCGCAGCTGTTTCAAGTGTTGCGCTCAAAACCCAGCCTTCTTTCTCATTCATCAGCACTGCGGCTCTGCAGTTGGATACTGTAATGCACGTCTCGGGTTTATTAAAGCAAAAATGTTCTGTTTGATTATCCCCTTATGCCGGTCACTATACTTTGTTGTCAAATTGGACAGATAGTGAAACTAAAGTGTTTCTGCTGACATCACGGAATTTACTGGCATGTTGGTGCTGTTGTGTGAATAGTCTCTTACTGTTAAAAAGGAACGCCGTTGCCTGTGTAAACAGCATATTTCTGTATTTACTGGTAAAGTCGTACTGGTAATTTTCCAGCAATTTACAGGCATTGCTGTGTGAAAGAGGCTGTTAAATTAATCAAAAAGCACCTACTGGCAAACATATGACAAGTGTGAAAAACATTTGTGTAAAGAAATTTTTATAACATTATTTTTGAAAAGCATAAAATGTTAGATTTAGAAATTAATAATAATCATTAGCCTTGGCAAATTAATATGAATTCAAAATTATATTACATTGGATTTTATTCTCTAAACATGCTACAAATTTTGCTCTATTTTACAGACATGGTCGATCCAGTCTTTTTTGCCTCAGCAGACATATGTGCCAGAGTTACACAGCATTCATTGTTGGGCAGGGATTCTTCCTCAGTGTGGCATAATGTATTTACATTCCCATAGCATCAACGCCATGACGCAGCATTAAAGTTCCACACCGAAAGGTAACGTCTCAGGTTACAGGTTATGTAACTAGGCTCCTTGAGACGAGAACGAGATGCTACATCATGTTGCCACACTTCTGGCATGCCTGAAAGGTCGTCCATCAGATAATCAGATCTGGAGATTTCATGACGTAGCTGCCCTTTCATGAGTATAAGACTTTAAAAAACATTGAAAAATAATCACACAGCCCAAAATCTTTTAAATAGTAGTGTATTCTGACATCAGTCATCATTTTCTCAGCCTCATGTCATTCCAAACCTGCATTACTTTCTTTCTTCTGTGAAGCACAACAGAAGATATTTTAAAGAAAGTGTCAGTGTTTTTGTCAATGCAGTGAAAGTAAGCTTTAAAACTTTTGAATGATTATTTAAATGGCTACAAAATAAATAAACAGTCTGGAACCATATACTAATGTTAGAGGACCATTCTGTGTTTGCTTGGTAAATCTACATCTAGTGAGAGAATTTATTGTAAATAAAGTATAATTAAACTTCATACAACTGCATTTCCCTTTCCAACCACAAGGTGGGGCTACACTAGTTAATAAGGCTATGACTGTTTATGCCATATGGGTTTGATCTACATTTCACATCTACATTTCATACATTATCTGAAAATGACTAAAAGAACTTTGCCATTGAGAGCAAGGTGCTTAAAAGTGCTCCTTGCAAATTAGTGTGTGTGTGTGTGTGTGTGTGTGTGTGTGTGCGTGTGCGCCAATACTGCATGACAAATTAGTATTTTACATAATTATCTATAATTACTAACATTAAACATAATTGTAGAGGAACGCTGGGGTAGAATCTATATAAAAGTCTACAGATGAATTTTAGACCACAGTAAACCAGTTGCTCATGAACTTACATTCTTCTTTGGATGTGAACAGCAGACTCAATGTCATTTCCTCTTCAAGTTAATTTAGAAAAAAAAAAAAAAAAAAAAAAAAACCTCCATTTAAATGACTGTCCTTGGTCAAGTTCATCCTCTAATTCTACACACTTATCACAGAATGATGAATTGCAACTGATTCCTATCATATATAGCATACATTTAGAACTGAGATGCTATCAGCTGTAGGACTATCAGATACTACTCAATGTAAAACTGTTTGCATGATAATACATAAAACATTACAACTCTTCCGTAGTAGGATTTAGTTTAATAATTAAGAACTGGTGAGTTCAGAACATATGAGTGTTGGTTGGAGCTGCTGAATATTAAAATGGCAGATATGACAGATCAGAGGGAACACGCAAGCATGTTTTAATAATGTCAGCTACAAGAGAGACTGGAGGCATCACTTCCATGATTTCCAACACATTTTAAAGTGAGCTCCTTCTGGTGTCAAATGCTTCCATTTTGTAGTCAAAAAAGTGAGAAAATGTATCCTGAAAGAAAACTGGTATGTGTAAATGGATACAGAAATCATTACAGTAAGTCCAAATCCAACATCACCCCACAGAGATAAAAAAGTGATAATAGTCTCTGTATGGCTGAGTATTCTGCAGATCATTGCCAGCTTCTGTGAGTCATAAAGCTGACAGATATTAAATCACTGCCAGAATATCTGCTTTTTCAATATGCGTAGCTCACACAGAGATTTGTCCTGAGCCCCAGCCGGAACAGGATAAAGTCAGGAAATTACAAATTACTGAATCAAAACTGTATCAGTATGTCTTATATAGTATATGAGTGAATCTTACAAACATGTGGAGAATATGTAGCCATATTTCCAAAAGATTAAGGCATTTGGCATTGTGGACAACAAGTCTCCGACAACAAGTCTCCAGTCAAATGTGTTCTGTTGTTCGCTGCCAGTGACATGTTTCAGGGCACTGAACAAATATTTCCCCCCCTCCTTACCACATTAAGTTCATACAGGTTTGCTTTCGGGACAGAAGCAAACCAGTATTAGGTTCTGCCTTTCTGCCTAGCCTTATCACCTTGCACCTTCACAAAAAGCATTGGTACAGCCTCAGCTCCTTTGCATCTCCAAGGAAACCATGTACTGAATTACACTAATGACCGGCTGATACCAACAGGGATTAATGGTTCGACACTGAGATGTCATTTTCGCCCATATGTGGTGCTAAGTTCTGGAATTAAACCTCATGAAGAGTGTGCTATCTCAAAGAACCACTTTTCTATGAGGTAGTAGGGCACAGCTGTTTCCTGCATGTGTGGATTTGATCCTCAGCACTGTAGGTGGCATCAGGTTAAGCCAAAATATTACTGACAGAAGCTGTTGTGTCTCAAGTGATTCCATTGGGTCTACTGCACATAAGACAACTTCTATTCTGGCTCAACAACAGATCTTCTCATTCTCTGAGCAACCAGCAAGGCGTTCACACCAGTTCCTTCTCTGGGCAGCAACCAAACCGCTCTTCCTGAGGGCAGTTTACATTCCCCAGAGGAGTCGGCTCAAAAGAGGAATCTCCTCTGGGTTGCCCTCACACCTCCCTCTGGGGCTGGATGCCATGGCCAAGGCTCTCTTTTCAAGGGACAGACGAGTCAAGCTTCTGTGCCCGTGGCTGGAGTCCTGTGTCTGCTGAAATGGGTATTTCTATTCATCTCGCTTTATCCTCTGATTCTGAGGATCCTGTTTTGGATTTGAAAGTTGACTCTGCAAAATTCAAAGATCCACCCTCTATGACTACATCATCAAGGCATTCTTCCCCCCATCACATGAATCACTGAAGTAAGAAAGGCTTCATCTATTTCAGCTTTGTCCTGGCTCTTAGGACCTAAGGCCACCACTCAGGCCAGTGGTGTAAATCCTTTCAACTTTGGGTCTGCTTTTGTGGTCATAACAGAGGTAATATTGTCACTAAGGAGCACCTTCCTCACTGGATATCAGATGCTTACAGATAACACATGCCCAACGAAAGTGTCAAGGCCCATTCCTCTCAAAGTGTAGCTTAGCATCTTTCAAGACACTATCTAAGGTTGTGCCCTTAAAATAAGTTTGTGCTGTGGCAGGCTGGTCTTCTCCGCACACATTCATTAGACATGGATTCAACCCCAGGATATCAGGTTCTTTAAGGCTGATCTTGTCTTTTCTGCCTCAGCAGGAATCTGTGCCAGTGTTACACAGCCTTGTTGGGCAAGAATTCTTCCTCTGTGTGGCGTAATGTATTAACATTCCCATAGCGTCAATGCCATGAAGCAGCATTAAATTTCCACTTCGAAAGAGAACGTCTCAGGTTACAGGTTATGTAACCTGGCTTTTGACAAGGAAACAAGATGCTACATCATGTTGCCACATTTCTGACATGCCTGAGATGTCATCCATCAGACAATTAGGTCTGGAGATTCCATGACGTAAGTCCCCTTTTATGAGCATAAGACTTATTAAACATATTTTTTATTATTATTATTTTTTTTTGGTTACACAAAAGTGGTCAATTGAATAGCAGACTTTGCTTTGGATATCAAATGGTCCCTCTTGGGATGTTGGAGATCGTGTAGAATAGTGATAAATAGTTGACTCATGTAACATGGTCCTGTCATCTCTGCACACAAGCGTGATATAAACATTTTAGACTGTAGTTCACATACCCATCATTCCACTGTCATCTTCACACATTTTCAAGCCTAAATGCAGTAAAGTGTCATGATGCTCCTAAACTGTGAAATGATCTGAAACCCACTAGAGGGACAACAGCTGAGGGTTAGTCAAGGACAAACACTCTAATGCCGCCGTCATTCCCTTCTCAACAGTCGAGCTGAGTTAAATTGGTTCTGTCACTTACAAAGCAATGTGAATCACTTGGGTGAGACTGGCTTATCATATGGGGATAAAGAAAAAAATGCAAGCCTGGCCTTGATAAAATGAAACATGGAAAAAAGTAATTGGGTGTCAGGTGAGAGAGAAAGACAGGTTGTATGAGATGTGTGTGTTCAGTGGAATGATAGTCATACAATGACTATGTTTAGTTACAAGCAACTACGGAACCTGTGATGTTTCTGTGGGATAATATTCAATTCCAAAGTCATTTGACTGAAACAAATGAATATATATAACACATATAAGATGTAAACCATCTACTGGTAAACCATGTACTGAATTATAGGGGTGACCGGCTAATCAAAATACCAACAGGGTTTGACAGTTCGACAATGAGATGTCGTTTTTGCCCATATCTGTTCTGATGAAAAAGAATTATATATATATATATATATATATATATATATATAATCAACACAGCATTTTTAAACATAATACTTTATTCAGGAAGCTTTTAGGGTTTGTAATACAAATAGAAATAAATGTACAACCAAGAATTTTCAAAAAGTCTACTGGTCAAAATTATTAGCCCTCTGATGTTAATAGTCAATAGTATATCCCTTTTGCTTGATAACAGCCTTTAGTCATTTGCTGTAGTTCTCAACAAGTTTCAAGCATGTCTCCTGAGGAATGACAGCCTATTCTTCCTTAGCAAATCTCTCAAACTCCTCCAGATTTGTTGGTCTTCTGGCACAAACTCTGCACTTTAGTGTGCCCCACAGATTTTCTATTAGATTCAAGTCTGGGCTTTGTGCAGGCCAGTCAAGTACACTCACTTCTTATAGTGTTCCTTTTTCATGTTTCCTTCAACCCTGATGAGATTCCCAGTTCCAAACGCACAGAAATATCTCCACAGCATTATACTCCCACCACCATGTTTCACTGTGGGAATGGTGTTCTTGGGGTTGAATGCCTCTCCCTTCTTTCTCCAAACATAGGCAACATCTCTATGGCCAAAAAGCTCTAGTTTTGTCTCATCTGACCAAAGGACACGTTTCCAGCAGTGGCGAGCGGTGACTTTTTTTTACCGGGTATGCGGAGTGCTAAGACCACCCTCCCAACCCCCAACCGGCTTTTAGGACAAACTTAACGAGGAAAACACCTTGGCAGGTGTCGATTTAAAAGTATGCGCATTTCTTACCTTATTTGTAAATTAAATTCATCTCTAGTCTTTCTTGTGTCGTTTTAGGTTTATCCATAGTTATTTTAATGCTAGAAAAATATAGCTTCTTTTCCAAATAAAAACCACCAAACAACGTTTACACGTATTACGTTATGACACGTAATATTCAGAGGGTGGGGAGGTGGGGGATTCCCCATTCTATATCTCTGCTTCGACTGAATTATTTTATATTATTATTATTAATTTCCAGTCAATATAACTCCCACCCAGGTGATACTATGGCCATGCAAAATGCAAATAATAATAATATATTTAGAATATTGCCAAGTAACGTTGCAAACAACAATAAAATAATAAAAATAAATCAGATTTTATTATTTCCTTGTTTTACCGTTTGTTATTATTCAAAAAAAAGTAAATATAAATATATATATATATATATACTTTTTATTTTTATTTATGTTTTCAGTGGACTTTCAAAATTTTAATTGCTTGAGAAATTATGAAAATGTACAGTTAGGATTTTTTTTTCCATTGATTTAGCTCCGTAGACAATGAATGAAATCATGCGCATAGCAGCAAAACTCAGCAAACGCGCCTGAATCCTGATGAGTCATAGCAATAGAGTGGAGACGAGAAAGCTGCGGAGAATCTGCTTGCCTGGAGTTCCGCAAGTGACATTTACAGATAATTACCGTTGTTTGGCAAATAAATAATTTGAAGTACCCAACTCATTATTAAACTTTAAGTTACATCTCAAATAACAAGGGATCAACTTATAATCATGTTTATATTAATTAACTCGTGAACTCATTCTCTCAGATGGCCTGGGTATGCGGAGCATTAGCAACTTATATGGACGGAACGCCACTGGTTTCCAGTATGCATTATATTCCCCCAGGTTGTCCTTAGCAAACTTTCTAGCTTGGAGGTGCCTCTTCTTCAGAAGTGGGGTCTTTCTTGGTCGGCAACCTCACAGTTCATTCCTTTGCAGGGCTCTAGTGACTGTCTTTGTTGAGACACAGGTCATTCACTAGTGTCTTGGCAGTTGTTCTTGGGTCATTAGAAACGTCTCTCACTAGTTTCCTTTCCAAAGTTTTTGAAATCTTTCGCTTCCTGCCTCTGCCCGTCTTGTTCTCCACTGTGTTGGTCTCTTTAAACTTCTTGATAATGCATCTCACTGCAGTTCTTGACACTTGAAAATGCGTTAATAAACGTGCATCTTTCTCCATCTTTATGAGCATTAACAATTCTTTCTCTCAAGTCCAAACTAATTTATTTTGTCTTTGCCATGCTGACAGTGCATATTATTTTAATAGTTGTTTCACAAGATACTAATCCTCACCTTAAAGAGCAATTTAAAGGCTTAATTAGGTTAATTAGGTTAATCAGGCAAATTAGGTTAATTTGGCAAGTCATTGGACAACAGTGGTTTGTTCTATAGCTAATCAAACTAATAATTTCTTAAGGGGGCTATCAGTATTGACCTTAGCAGTGTTTTATTTATTTATTTTTTAATTCTTTTATTCAAGCAACTACCTATCAAAATAAACCACGTAACATATTTAATAAAGGTGTATCAATGCACATTTCCCACAAGTCCTGTGTAAACTACGGCACACAAAGTTGTATTTATTTATTTATTTATTTAACTTGTCTCAGTCTGCTCAATCCTGGTGATATCAGTGTCCTAAATGATGTTATAATGGACTATTTTACATCCAGAGATGAAGGATCAGATGATGAATTTACTAAAGAGGAGGAGCCCGATGACCGTCTGTTATATAAACAGTGCGTGAACAGTTGTGCTGGGCTCACCTTTCTACATGTAAACTACAACTACAATGTACATTATTTGTGCTATTTAAAAATACAAGGGGGGATCAAAAGTTCGGAGACTATGCCCATGATAAACAACGGAAAACAGACATTAGTCTGTGTAATAATGCAGGATATAGTGCTCCTGACAGCTCTCCTTAAACCCGTGAAGTGAAAGTATATACAGTGGGTAGGGAAAGTATTCAGACCCCCTTAATTTTTTCACTCTTTGTCATATTGCAGCCATTTGCTAAAATCATTTAAGTTCATTTTTTTTCCTCATTAATGTACACACAGCACCCCATATTGACAGAAAAACAGAATTGTTGACATTTTTGCAGATTTATTAAAAAAGAAAAACTGAAATATCACATGGTCCGAAGTATTCAAACCCTTTGCTCAGTATTTAGTAGAAGCACCCTTTTGATCTAATACAGCCATGAGTCTTTTTGGGAAAGATGCAACAAGTTTTTCACACCTGGATTTGGGGATCCTCTGCCATTCCTCCTTGCAGATCCTCTCCAGTTCTCCAGCCATTTTCAGGTCTCTCCAGAGATGCTCAATTGGGTTTAAGTCAGGGCTCTGGCTGGGCCATTCAAGAACAGTCACGGAGTTGTTGTGAAGCCACTCCTTCGTTATTTTAGCTGTGTGCTTAGAGTCATTGTCTTGTTGGAAGGTGAACCTTCGGCCCAGTCTGAGATCCTGAGCACTCTGGAGAAGGTTTTCGTCCAGGATATCCCTGTACTTGGACGCATTCATCGTCCTTCAGGTGGGCTTTCATGTGTCTTGCACTGAGGAGAGGCTTCCGTCGGGCCACTCTGCCATAAAGCCCCGACTGGTGGAGAGCTGCAGTGATGGTTGACTTTCTACAACTTTCTCCCATCTCCCGACTGCATCTCTGGAGCTCAGCCACAGTGATCCTTGGGTTCTTCTTTACCTCTCTCACCAAGGCTCTTCTCCCCCGATAGCTCAGTTTGGCCGGACGGCCAGCTCTAGGAAGGGTTGTAGTCATCCCAAACGTCTTCCATTTAAGGATTATGGAGGCCACTGTGCTCTTAGGCCAGATCTGTGTCTTGCCACAATTCTGTCTCTGAGCTCTTCAGGCAGTTCCTTTGACCTCATGATTCTCATTTGCTCTGACATGCACTGTGAGCTGTAAGGTCTTATATAGACAGGTGTGTGGCTTTCCTAATCAAGTCCAATCAGTATAATCAAACACAGCTGGACTCAAATGAAGGTGTAAAACCATCCGAAGGATGATCAGAAGAAATGGACAGCACCTGAGTTAAATATATGAGTTTCACAGCAAAGGGTCTGAATACTTGGGACCATGTGATATTTCAGTTTTTCTTTTTTTAATAAATCTGCAAAAATGTCAACAATTCTGTGTTTTTCTGTCAATATGGGGTGTTGTGTACATTAATGAGGAAAAAAAATTAACTTAAATGATTTTAGCAAATGGCTGCAATATAACAAAGAGTGAAAAATTTAAAGGGGTCTGAATACTTTCTGTATCCACTGTATATATTTAGATTAACTGAACCTTTCAAGGTAAAGTCTAATGTAATTGGATAGTTGACATGGAGTCTTACTCTCCTCAAGAAATGTATTCCTCTTATATGTGTTATATATATTCATTTGTTTCAGTCAAATGACTTTAGATGATCAAATCCAGGTGTATCAAATATTACTCCACAGAAATATCACAGGTTCTGTACACCAATTACAAGCAAAAACAGTCTATAAAAGTTCAGAAAACAAATACTGTATGTCAGTGTTTTTTCATTTGAGAGAACAACAGGTGATTAACTTTATCACTAGAGGACATTTTTTTTTTATGGATTACAGACAGTTTCAAGTTAAAATACCTTAATGATGGATTTGTTTCTTAGAACATACAGCTTTTTAATTCACAAGACATTAATTGATGGACTGGAGTGGATTGCTTTTGGGTTATTGTGATGTTTTTGTCAACTGTTTGGATTCATTGTGATGGCACCCATTCACTTCAAAGAATCCATTACATCCAAGGGATGTAATGCTAAATTTCTCCAAATCTGTTCTGAAAAAAAACTAATTCATTGACATCTTGGATGGCCTAAGGGTGAGTACATTTTCAGAACATTTTCATTTTTGGGTGAACTATTCATTTAATACTTCACAGTCAAATCCTAAAATAAAAGGCAAACAGGCATAAAATCGACAAGCACCCACCCTAACAGTCAAATTGAATTCCTATTCAACCTGGGATAAACTGTTAGCGAAGCATACTCTATTTCATGCCCTGCCGGCACATGAGGGTCCTTTATGCTTTGTCGTAAAGTATCCTACACATAAAACTACATCATGACTTTCCTGTGCAGCTGAGTGGAATAAAATAACACAAATGAAAGGCTTTACCACCAGCATTTTCAGCTTTAGTGGTTTAATGCTGTCATTGTCAAATAGCCAACAGTTTTTAAAAATCAACACTTTCTTACTGGGTTCAGTCAGCTTACAAATTAATTAAAATTCATATCAGTTTCATACCCATTGATCCAAATTATACAAAACTCTATAGCAATACATGAGAAATCCACATTTCTACAAATGTAATGATGCTTCAGTTTAAATTATGATTTTAAAACCATTGCATTTGAGATTTTACATCTCATTAAAGGATAGACCCGAGCCAAATCTAGAATTGGGTTTATGCATTTTATAGGGACATAGACTAATGTTTTTTACCATACAAAATGTTTTTTCTATCCCTTTACCCTATCCCTCACACAAAGCTTTCTGCATTTTTAGATTTTGAAAAAAACTTAATTCTGTATAATTTATAAGCCGTTTTCCTCATAGGGACAAAAAATGTCCCCACAAGGACAAGTATTTTAGATATTGCCATCTTTGTGTGTACATTTTGTCTCCATAACGTATGATATGAACAACACACACACACACACACACACACACACAAAAAGTTTATTTCTAGGCAAAACTGATCATTTTAATGAGACAGTTTTGTGTTACAATACATCCTTGAAAAAAGAATAACTAAGATCTGCTATTTGCATGAATATTTAGTTTTTGTGGTGCAGAAGCACACAAGTTTAAACAGATGAAAAAAATTAATGAGGACACAACTGCCTTACAATTGGCCTCTACCAGTGAATCATTAAAATGGCTTCAAGGGAAAAAAAAAAGCACAGGGAATTATTATTCAAATTATGAATCTGAAGCTTTAATGTATGAAGACTAGAAAGTGTTTCAGAGATGTTAAAGAACAAGTATAGCACATACATACATACATTGGGAAAGTATGCAACACAATTTCAAGTATTTGTTGTGTTAGTGGGAACTATTGGTGAAATTGCTATTGGTGAAGTGAAACCACCTAGACACTACCTAAAAGAAGTTCTTTGAAGGAGACTTTTGAAAGAAGCCCCAAAGAGGCCAATCACTTTAAAGGAACTGCAGACTTCAGAGAGCTTAGAAAGTAAAGGTGTACCATATGAACTATATGAAGAGTTCTGCATATCACAAAGCCATAAGAGAGGAAGTCTTCAATGTCACAGTATATTAAATTTGAGTTTTTTCAACAGAATTGGTTAAGAATCCGAACACTTTTCTAAGGTAGGCTACCATGTAATTATCAACACCAAGTTTTAAATATTTACTCAAGTAAATAAACTCTTGAAATGTGCTTACTTGAGATAACCAAGTGTGAAATAGCCTTATTTAAATTATAGTGACCATTAGTGCTCATTGACAATCTTAGCTTTGTCCAGTTGGCTGGTTAAGCAGATTTGAATCCAATTTATGGGTAAGGAAAACTATTGATTTCAGCACTGAGGATAATATTGCTTCTCACAATAAACTAAAACTACAAAGTTCAGAGTAATAAAAATAAGGACAGGCACAATTAAGACTGTGTGTCACAGAGTAAAAATAAGTGGGCCATGGAATATGTCTCAGATATGAAAAATGCACAAATTCTCAAATTAAAATGAATTCAGTGGTGATGTTTTATTTATTTATTTTATTTTTTATTTACTGCTGAGATGACACAACTAATGGCACTGAGCGTCAGACCAACTGCCACAATGAGTGATTAGAGCCGTTTTAGCATAATTTTAATCAAAATACCTGGAAAATCATAAATAAAAACTATAGTAATGTTATTTAATGGGTTATCACTTTTGACCAATAGGTGACGCTGTTACTAAATTGATGTGGCGTGGTCAGTGTGAGGTGACAATGGCACATACAAAGTTCGCTGTCAATATGTCAAAACTTTACAGAGATACAGCCTCAGATGCAGATCTTTCTTTAAAAGATGCATTTTTATCAGGCTCTGATGTATAGGTTTATGTGTAAGTAGTAGTACTTCTGATTGGGCTGAGACGGGATTTTAGCGAGTTTGAAGTAAAAGTATTTGACGGACGTCTAATGTGTCGATAGCATTCACTTAGTATCATTAACTCAATTTTGACTGAGATGGTTTTTAGCTGAACTCTTCATACAGACACAAAATCTATAACTTTTTGTCAGAATGGTCTGAAGATGATGAAAATATGGTGAAAATTGGACCAAAGGTCTAGGAGAAAAAGCAGGTTTTACAAACGTAAATTAAAATGGTGGACAGGAAGTTCGACTGACTATGGCAAAACTAGTAGCTATGTTTTTGGCATGACCCAAGAAATATATTGAGATCACTGAGATGTCCTTACAATAGGCCAATTTATTCTAATGTTATTAGCATTTTGGCAACACTTCAGAATAGGGACCAGTTCTTACTATTAACTAGTTGCTTATTAGCATGCATTTTAAAAACATATTGCCTGTTTATTAGTACTTATAAAGCATTTATTCTACATGACCATATTCTACATCCTTAATCATACCCAATACCCTGACTTAACTACATTGCTAACTATTAATAAACAGCAAATTAGGAGTTTATTGAGACAAAAGTCGTAGTTAATGGTTTATTAATAGCAAGAACTGGACCTTAAAATTAATTTTGAGTACTGTCAGAGCATGTTGCATTTTACGGCAAAATTCAAAATGGCTGAGACCCAAAATGGCTGAAATGGTTGAAAAAAAAGAAGCAATTTTTCATACCTTCCTCACCACTAGGTGGCGCCGTGCCAAAACTGTGCAGGTAGCCTTAGGTTATGGTTGTTATAACCCACACCAAGTTTTGCATGCTTTTCGTCGAATGTGTTTGCACATTTTTAAAGAACAGTTACTAATTAACTTTAAATTCCATTCCATTTTTTATTTTTTATTTTTTTTGCTAGCATAGTCTGAAGATGAAAATCAGACAAAAAGTCTAGGACAAGTTTGAATAATAATAATCATAATAAAAAAAGGCCAACAGATAGGCCCCTAATAATAATAATAATAATGTTTTTTTTTTTTTTTAAAGTCAAACTTTGAGATACATAGAGCAACAACATTTAGTTTCAGACATTACAACCATCGCTGGTAGGTTCCAGTTCCAGTAGGTTTGTTTCTTTATTGATTGATTGATTGATAGCTATGTGCATTTATCATTTAAGGACCTTTTTTGTAGTGCTTTCGCCCCTGTTTTTATTCCTGTGTGCCCTTTTTTGTTCTTGTTCCTGTCCTCGTTTAGTCCAATTAGTCATTCTGTTCACCTGTGCTCCCCTAATTACCCCATGTATTTAAATCATAGTCTGCGCATTCTGCCTCTGTTGGGTCTCTACTATCATATACGTGTGTTCCCCGTCAGTCCACTTCGAGCTGCGTCGAAACGCTTGGGGAACGCCCTCGGCGAGCCACCGTACTGAAGCGTGTGTAGAACCAAACCAATGAGGAAGTGCCACGTCATGAGCGGGATGACGTAGTCGATCAGGAAGCATAAGACACGCCGGCAACACGCTCATTTTAGCTTTTGCTCTTCAGCGAGCGTGTCTGTTGTGTGTGTGTGTGCTTTCAGCTTAACAAAAACTCTGTTAGCCAGCCAAACAATCTGTAAAACATGTCTAAACGTAAAAGTAAAGTGGCGAGCGAACGACGTTTCAGACGTTGTGTTCCTCCCTGCCCGCGTTACATTGCAGGCGAGGACACACACGATCTGTGCGTCGTTTGTTTGGGTGCGGAGCATGCACAGTTAGCCCTCGAGCGGGCTGACTGTCACGATTGCGAGCTTCTCCCACTCCGCGTGCTCCGCTCCCACCTGGCCGTCTTTGATGAGGGCGGTCAGGTGCGAGCTCCCGCGGGCAGCGGTCCCGCTGCGGCCGAGGCCCAGCGTAGACTGCTCTCGGGGGGCTCGCAGGTGGATTTAGTGGAAGGATCTGAGACGGGCTCGTCCTTATCTCAGTCCTTAACCGCTAGATCCACGGTCCCCTCTCAGGGTTCGGAAGCCCGCGCTGCGGTTTCTTCCCCCCCGAGAGAGGACCCGGCGCTTCATCTGTCTTCCTCTGAGGAGGTTGACGTGATGAGCGTCGACACAGAAGAGACTGTGAGCTCGCCACCACAGTCTTTGGCATATGAGGAGCTCGTGGAGGTTGTAACTCGGGCGGTTTCAAAATTAAATCTGGATTGGCCGTCCGAGAAGCAGGACGTTCGTCCAAAGAGTAAATTGGACGAGCGGTTCCTGCGTGTACGATCGCAACCTTCACGAAGGGGTCTTCCGTTTTTCCCCGACCTTCACACCGAGGTGTCTAGGTCGTGGGGAAAGCCATATTCCTCTCGCATTTTCAGCCCCGATGTATCTACATATTCCAATGTGTTGGGGCTGAGCGAGAGGGGATATGGGGCGATGCCAGCAGTGGAGCAGACGCTTGCGAGCTATCTCTCCCCTGCTTCGGCATCGTCTCTGAAGGCCCCTAAGCTTCCCACCAAGGCTCTTAAACAAACATCTTCCTTGGTGGGAAAAGCTTATACGGCGGCAGGTCAGGCTGGTGCTTGCTTGCACACCATGGCGGTGTTGCAGGCATATCAGGCTGACCTGCTTAAGGACCTGGATGCTGGGGAGGAAAGGGAATCCGACACAGTTGCTGAACTGCGTCGGGCCACAGATCTGTCTCTCCGTGCCACTAAAGAGACGGCCCGTGCTATCGGCCGCTCTATGTCTGCCCTTGTGGCCACGGAGAGGCATCTGTGGTTGAACCTGTCCACTATGGAAGATAAGGACAGGTTCTTCCTGCTGGACGCCCTGCTTTCGCCTTCTGGCCTCTTCGGCGACGCAGTAAATACTGTCGTCGAGAGGTTTCAGGAGGCGAAAAAGCAAGCGGCGGCTTTCCAGCGTTCCTCCCTCGGCGCCAGGTCCCCGGGGCTGCTCCCGCTCAGCAGCCCCGGGGACCTGGCGCCGAGGGAGGAACGCTTGCCGTCCAGCTCCTCATATCGCCAACAGCAGAGGCAGAGCGTCGCTACCCGTGCCCCCCCTAAGAAAGACCAGGGGGCGGGACGACGCTCTGGGTCTGGGCCTTCTCGTCAGAAGACGGATCTGAGGACCGTCCTTCAGTCTAAGAAGGCCCAGACAAAAAGGCCCTGACGCTATTGGCGCTTTGGGCTCGAGAGCAGCCCCCACTGGGGTAGAAGGGTGTTTACCTCAGTATACGGTACCCCTTCTACCTCAGCGCTCTCGGGGAGTGTTGTTGCAGTCCCTGCCACCTCGTGTGTTTCAGGGCTCAACGAGCTCCGGCGAACGGGCTACCCAGTTGCCGCCCGGTCTCGGTACGGCACGGGGATGCTCGTTCCCCCCAGGAGGGACCCACCCCGAGGGGTTGGTCCTTCCAACTCCTATTACACCAGAGACCAGCCTCGAGCGGCTGGTTCCCTTAGTAGACTTTCTGGCAGCGTGGAAGCTTCTGCCGAACGTCTCATCATGGGTTCTGCGGATAATAGAACAGGGGTATGCAATCCAGTTTGGGTTGCGCCCACCCCGGTTTTCGGGGGTCCTCCACACTCTGGTGGCCCCCCAGCAGGCTCTGGTGCTAGAACAAGAAGTAGCTACTCTCCTGAGGAAGGAAGCCATCGAGGTGGTTCCTCCTCTCGAGAGGGAACTTGGGTTCTACAGCCGCTACTTCATTGTTCCGAAGAAGGATGGGGGGTTGCGTCCCATTATAGACCTGCGTCTTTTGAACCGCGCCATCAAACGGCTTCGGTTCAAGATGCTCACTATTTCTCAGATCGTTACACAGATCAGGTCCGAGGACTGGTTTGTCACTATCGATCTGAAGGACGCATACTTCCACATATCCATCCTTCCTCGTCACAGGAAGTTCCTGAGGTTTGCTTTCGGGGGCGAAGCTTACCAATATCGGGTTCTTCCTTTCGGCCTATCACTCTCTCCCCGCACTTTCACCAAGTGTGTGGATGCTGCCCTGGCTCCTCTTCGACTCCAGGGCATCCGCATACTCAATTATATCGACGACTGGCTGATTTTGGCTCAGTCGCGTCAGGAGGCGATTCGGCATCGAGATGCCGTCCTCGCCCACATGAAAGTGCTGGGGTTAAGACTAAACGCCAAGAAAAGTGTGCTTTCTCCATCTCAGAGGACCACTTATCTGGGCGTGGTGTGGGATTCGACGACGATGCAGGCACGTCTGTCTCCTGCTCGTATCGAGTCGATCCTCACAGCAGTCAAGAGCGTGAAAGAAGGCCAGTCACTCACTGTCAAACAGTTTCAGAGACTGTTGGGTCTGATGGCAGCTGCGTCCAACGTAATACCTTTTGGCCTGCTGTACATGAGACCTCTGCAGTGGTGGCTCGGGACCAAAGGGTTTTCCCCGAGAGGAAACCCGTTTCGCATGATCAAGGTCACGCGGCGTTGCTTACGTGCCCTGGACATGTGGAAGAAACCTTGGTTCCTATCTCAAGGCCCGGTGTTGGGGGCTCCTTGTCGTCGCGTAACGCTAACGACGGACGCCTCCCTCACGGGTTGGGGGGCGGTCATGAGTGGCCGCTCAGCCCATGGTCTGTGGGAAGACCGCCATCTCACTTGGCACATCAATTGCCTGGAGATGTTGGCGGTGTTTCGTGCTTTGAAACATTTCCTCCCAGACCTCAGGGGACATCACGTGCTTGTCCGCACAGACAACACATCGGTGGTCTCCTATATCAACCGGCAGGGGGGTCTGAGGTCGCGCCCCCTTTACAGGCTGGCACACCAGATCCTCCTCTGGGCTCAGGGGAAGTTCCTCTCACTGAGAGCGACCTTCATTCCTGGGCATCTCAATCGGGGAGCGGACATCCTGTCGAGACAGGGGCTGAGGCCCGGGGAATGGAGACTCCACCCACATTCGGTGGAGCTCCTATGGAGGGAATTCGGCCTAGCAGAAGTGGATCTGTTTGCGTCTCAGGACACGACGCACTGCCCACTTTGGTTTTCCCTCACGCATCCAGCTCCACTGGGGCTGGATGCTATGGTACAGCCATGGCCGAGGCTGCGGCTGTATGCATTCCCCCCGATTGCTCTGCTCCCGGGAGTTCTGGAGAGAGTACGTCAGGACGGGGTCAGTCTACTCCTGGTAGCCCCGTTCTGGCCGGCCCGAGTTTGGTTCTCGGACCTGGTGGCCCTCCTAGAAGGCTCTCCCTTCGAGATTCCGCTCAGGAGGGACCTCCTCTCTCAGGCAGGGGGCACCATTGTGCACCCCCGCCCGGAGTTGTGGAAGCTGTGGGCGTGGCCTCTGAGGGGGCACACCTCATAGCTTCCGGTCTCTCAGCTGAGGTTGTTGAGACCATCCTCCAATCCAGAGCTCCCTCCACGAGGAAGCTGTATGCCTTGAAGTGGAGACTCTTCACTTCTTGGTGCGGTCAGCGGACGCAAGATCCAGTTAACTGCCCGATTGGTACAGTTCTGGAATTTTTGCAGGACCGGTTTGCCGCGGGGTTAGCCCCTTCCACTCTGAAGGTGTACGTGGCGGCCTTGAGTGCTTTCCACGCCTTTCAGGGTGGTCTATCTATTGGGAAACACCCCCTTGTTATCCGCTTCCTCCGTGGTGCTCTCAGGCTGAGGCCAGCACAACGCACTAAGGTGCCCTCGTGGGACCTGGCAGTGGTTCTGGAGGGCCTCTGCGGAGCTCCCTTCGAACCTATCGAGGAGGTCCCAGTCAAGTTCCTGACACTTAAGACTGTGTTCCTCCTCGCCATCTCCTCCCTCAAGCGGGTGGGAGACCTTCAGGCGCTCGCCGTGTCATGCCTTGAGTTCGCTCCCGGTATGGTTAGGGCGTTTCTCTACCCCAGGCCGGGGTATGTTCCTAAGGTGCCTACTTCTGTGCCAGGTCCCATTGTGCTTCAGGCCTTTTGCCCTCCCCCCTTTCAGGAGGCGGGTCAGGAGCGTCTCAATCTGTTGTGTCCAGTTCGAGCACTGGACACATACGTCCACAGCACTTCCCTGTGGCGTAATGCAGATCAGCTCTTTGTGTGCTTTGGTGGTCCGAAGAAGGGCACTCCGGCCACCAAGCAGACCATAAGCAGGTGGGTGGTCGAGGCCATCTCACTTGCCTATGAGTCCTCGGGCCTCCGGTCTCCTCTGGGGGTCCGGGCACATTCGACCCGGAGTATGGCGGCCTCTAAAGCCCTTTCCCTGGGTTTGGCCTTGAGCGACATCTGTGATGCGGCGGGCTGGTCCTCTCCGCACACATTTGTTCGTTTTTATAACTTGGACCTTCCGATTACTCCAGGTTCTCGAGTCCTCTCCTCCTGACCTAACACACACTCAGGTAGGGGTGGGCTCACTCGTATGGCGCAGTGGGTATTCTCGTTCCCCAAGCGTTTCGACGCAGCTCGAAGTGGACTGACGGGGAACGTCCAGGTTACGTCTGTAACCATGGTTCCCCTAAGGGAACGAGACGCTGCGTCTACGTGCCATACTCCTGACACCCCCACACACGCTCGCTTCGCGTCAAGCTAAAATGAGCGTGTTGCCGGCGTGTCTTATGCTTCCTGATCGACTACGTCATCCCGCTCATGACGTGGCACTTCCTCATTGGTTTGGTTCTACACACGCTTCAGTACGGTGGCTCGCCGAGGGCGTTCCCCAAGCGTTTCGACGCAGCGTCTCGTTCCCTTAGGGGAACCATGGTTACAGACGTAACCTGGACGTTTTCTCAGTTCCCAGTGTGTATTACCCTGTGTTTGTGGATTATAAAAAACTCAGTTCCTCTGATCTACAGCTCTGTCATTCCTTCCAATGCAGTTTTCGTGATATCCACATGCTCTGTACATTTTGTATTTCATTTATGACCCTGGACCACAAAACCAGTCATAAGGGTCATTGTTTTAGAAATTGAGATTTATACATTATCTGAATGCTTGATGTATGAATTGTTACGATAGGACAATATTGGGCAACTATTTGAAAATCTGGAATCTGAGGGTGCAAAAAATAATCAGAATACTAAGAAAATCGCATTTAGAGTTGTCCAAATGAAGCTCTTCACAATGTATATTACTAATAATTAAGTTTTGATATATTTACGGTACAAAATTTACAAAATATCTTCATGGAACATGATCTTTACTTAATATCCTAATGCTTTTTGGCATAAAATATTTTTTCCCATAGTTTTGACACATACAATCATGGGCGTCGGAAGCAAAATAGATGTGGGTGGGTCCTCCCCCAGAAAAAATTCTAGTGGTGTAAATGATAATACGCATAGTACGTTGTTTTTGATGCGTATCAAATATGTTCGCGTCTACCTTTTGCCGAAATCGTTCGTCTCCCTTTTCACATCTCATATCACATCAGAAAGGCATTTGTTTTCATTGCAAATAAAAATGAATAAAATAATCGAAAAGTTGAAATAAAGTATCAGGTAGGGTTAGGTGTATATGAACAGCAGTTACGATACTTTGTTTTACTTTGCTGTGTCTCGGGCACAGCAGGCGCAAGTAACTAGTGAAAACACGGAATGAGTTTAATTTATATGGATTCTGAATGAGCCACGTGGAATGAATTTGAGGAAACAACAGCATGTAATTTAAGGCTGAAGCTAAATGGAGTTTAATTTATTAGGGCATTCCTCATAAATTGGATTTGACTGACAGCACTCTGAAAAGTGCATTGAATTAGAGACGCTAAAGTGGGTGGGTCCAATATCATTGGTCTTCAAAAGTGGGTGGGTCCTGTCCCACCCACATACAATGACTCTGACGCCCATGCATACCATTTATTTTTGGCTATTGCTACAAATATACCTATGCTACTTAAGACTGATTTTGTGGTCCAGGGTCACATTTGTCTTTGTTGTCTGAACAAGAATCTGCTTCTAGGAAATTGCAGTAACAATGGATGTGGCCCTGACTTTACCTCAGTGAGGCTTGTTGCTTTGGTAGCGAGACTTAATGAATTAAATGTGTAATTGGGTTAATATGGTGATGTTTACATCCTTGCTCTCATAAAGTATATTGAGTCAGGCTTATTTGCAGTTCATCTTGTTTGATGGGCTAGAGAGGGACTCATTTTCCTCATCATTACTTCACACTTCAGATGTTTCTCTTCCTCTGTAGAGTGTGATGTAAAATCATGCCGTTTCCAGTGGATTTATTAATGTGGATTGAAGAGGTTTCAAAGTGGCCTCTTTGTATTTATATTTCTGTCTGATGAAGAAATATTTAGATGGAGGAATACTTAAACATCAGAGACCCCAGCATTGATATTGACAATGCATTATTTCCTGTTATTATAGTCTTTTTGTCTTTCTTTCTTTCTTCAAGAAAACAATATTATTTAGTATGACTGAACCAGCCTGACTAAATGTGATCCAAAGCAGTCAGCAAAAATGTCATTCAAATTAATAATATTCTTTGTGCCAATTTTTTTGCTATGATACATATTAGGGACTAAGCTGCTTGTGTAAGTAGTGTTTAACCCATGTTTAGTGTGAAAAGTATGATTGACTGAATTGCTTTAAACAAGTCTAGCAATTTTGCTATACAGCATGTCTCTGAAGGTTAAAGCATACACACATTCATAAATGCAAAGCACGGCTGAAGAGACCAGACTGAGTAAATCTTGATCCCTCTAGACAACTCTTGGATTTTCTGCTAACAACACTGCCATAAGGCTGCTTATGATATTCCCATAATGCAAATCAATGCAGATTATTCCAGTCAGTAGCACACAGATTACGTATCAGATTATGCTTCAGGCCAGGGTCATATTGGAGGGTTCAGGATGATAATTTGACATTATATGAAAGCACGAACATTCAACATATTTGCTTTTCATATGAGAATTGAACAGAAATCAACAGGAATGGAGGAATTGTATGCTAAAGGTCAAAAAAATACAATCACACACATTTTTTTCTGTCGCTTTGTGGTCTCAGAATCCATTCGGTCACCTGCTGAGAATCTCACACCTGGATGCTCCATGAATGCGGATTCATTTTCTGTCCAATGCTTCATATTCTCTCAGCATGCTGAATGTTAACCTGCACATTGCATTTTTTGTTCTTTTTCTTTTTTGTTTGTTATAAATTCTTAGATTAATGTGGAACAGTAGCTGGCCGTGTCCATTTCAAGGCTCACAACTTCTGGTCATTTCAAACATTCAGATCTCCAGTGGCTGTTTATTTGTCCTGCAGAATTTTGTTGAAGGGGCTCAATGACAGCGCGACTCCGTTGTTCTGGGCTTTATTGTTCATTTGCATATAAACAGCATTCTAAGAGCTATTGATGCATTGGGAGACATGCTGTCCATTGTAATTCATGACCGATTTCCTGAACACACTGTTTCTATTCCTATTCCTCAGCTATCGGATTCTCATTGACTTTCATACAGGCCATGCAATATAGAAGGTTCAAAACAGTTGATCCCTCACAAAATGATAACTGTGTGTGTTGAGGGAAGAAAAGACGTGTGAGTGCATGCTGATATGGAACTGAATATGAAAAAAAAAATGGATGGATGTGTGTGCAGGTCTTTGTGCGCATCAAATAATAATAATAATAATAATAATAATAAATAAAAAAAAAAGGATTACATGTTTTGTTTTTTTTTTAAAGGACATTATTCTATTATTATTACATAGACATTATAAAGTATTCTCATAGTTTCATAAAATTATGGTTGAACCACTGATGGCTGATGGCAGATGGACTATTTTGACAACGTCTTTCATATTTTTCTGGGCCTTGACAGTTTTTTTTAAAGCTCCCGGTTTTCATCCAAATTATCTTCCATTGTGTTCCAGAAGATGAACAAAGCTTTTACGGGTTTGGAATGACATGGGGGTAAGTGATTAATGATTTTTTTTTTTTAATTTGGGGTGGAGTAACCCTTTAAGTTTTAACAATTAGTTCTGAAAGCTTTATTTCACATCACATCGGCAGAGGTATGAAACTGTCAATGGGTGCCAGCAATGATAAGCATCAGAGATGGGCATAAATACATAGAAATGTATTTAAAATAAAAAATCAAAATACTGAGTAGAAAAATGTATTTAAATACAAATACAAAATACTGTGTAAAAAAATGTATTTAAATACAAATACAGTATTGTATTTTAAAAATACACAAAATACATGTGAAATTGGCCATCAAGTTCAGGCATCCCTATTAAGCTGAAATATGTCTGGACATATTCTGAATGCAAAACAAAAACATTTAGATGTATACAACTGATTAGAAATGATCTTCCCTTCCCCTGCCCTGTAGGAAAAACAAAACTACATTTTTAACTATCAACACCGATTGGCTAACAGCTAACGCTATTTTTTATTCTTTTTATGTTTACTGAAGGCAAATCTGAATGATGCACCATTTTAACTTTAATCAACAAGGAATTGATCATGATGACGCCCTTACCTTAATGCAGAAAACTGAGAAAAGTCACTGATCCAATGCTGACTCTGCTGCATGAGTGTTAAAGGGATAGTCCACTTTGAAATTAAATTTTGATATGGTTTAGCTTACCCCAAGGGCATCCAAGATGTAGGTGTCTTTGTTTCCGCAGTAGTTTTAATTTTGATATTTTTAGGCCCACCGTTCTTGTCTGTCAGTCATATAATGCATGCCTATGGTCACCTCATCAAAGAAAATGCACAGATTCAAATTAAACAGTCCAAATCAAACAATTTCCCATTGTAAGTACACATTGATGACCTAAGACACAAAACGAGCAGTTTGTGTGAAAAAACAAACAGTATTTATATAGTTTTTTACCTCTTGAAAAACATCATGTCCAAGTTGGAGGGAGCGAGCTTCCTGGTGTGTGAGCGCGTTCTGGCTTATTGATGCACCGGCGCAACTCCCGGAAAGCACCGGAAGTGATCTCTCTTGCGTGTGAACGTCACTCATTGTTTACACAGAACAGAGATTGTAGGTAAGATGGCTAACAGAAATGGTACTAGTTTGCGCTTATCCGGGATGTTTTAAACAAGAAATGTTTAAATATATATATATATGTTTAGGGATGTTTAAAAAGAAAATAATCGCTCGTTTTGTGTCTTAGGCCATCAATGTGTACTTACAATGTGGAATTGTTTAATTTGGACTGTTTAATTTGAATCTGTGCATTTTCTTTGATGAGGTGACCATAGGCATGCATTATATGACTGACAGACAAGAACGGTTGGACCTAAAAATATCAAAATTGAAACTACTGCGGAAACAAAGACACCTACATCTTGGATGCCCTTGGGGTGAGCTAAAACATATCAAAATTTAATTTCAAAGTGAACTATCCCTTTAAGGTTGGGGGAGGGGTGTGTCTGAACTAAATCAGCACCCTGATAAAGAGGTTGATTGGCACATATTGGCAAGTATTTTATGTATTTTGAAAATACAAAATACTCATCTTAAATGTATTTAAATACAAATTACATTAGATTTTTCCCAAAGGCTTTAAAATACAAAATACAAAACAGTATTTTGTATTTCAAATACGTATTTTAAATACATTTATCTAAAATACTGCCCATCCCTGATAAGCATTTATTACAAAACTGGATGATTTATTACACCAGTAAATTATTTATTAGTTGATAGCAGTGTATTTATTAGTTGACCTGGCCATGCCATTGCAGTGTAAAATATACAGTTGAAGTCAAAAGTTTACATACACCTTGCCGAATTTGCAAAATGTTAATTTTGCTTTCCAAAACAAGAGGGATCATACAAAATGCATGTTATTTTTTTAGTAAAAAATATTTAACGTAAAAGACTTGTACATATAGTCCACAACAGAAAATAATAGCTGAATTTATAAAAATGACCCAGTTAAAAAGTTTACATACAGTTAATTCTTAATAATGTGTTGTTAGCTGAATGATCCACAGCCAGTTTTTTTAGCCTATCAACCTGAAAAGGAGTATTTTGTGACAACAGGATGACTTTTATCTCACTTATCACACCAAATCAGTAATAATAATAGTAATAAAATAATTAATTAATTAAAAATGCATTTTCCTTAACCTATGTGCAGGCATTTCCACCATTTTAATTAACCAGTGAGTGTTGAAAAAAATATCTTTATTGCCCTTTCTCTCTCTCATTTTTGATTTAAAATGGACATACAGTGATTTAAAAAAAGTTTTAAAATACTTTAAATTGAACCTCACACTATTTTAGTTTATATACAAAACAAAAACCTTTATGAAATATATTTCTGTACATTAATATATAAATGAATCTACTAATTATATTAGAAAAAAAAAAAACCTCAACTTAATTTACTATTTCTGTAATACTGGTGTTAAGATTTTGTAGTAATAATAATAATAATAATAATTTAAATTACATTAAATAAAAAAAGTGGGTGTTTTCATGATGACTTACTACTTCCATTGTGATATTTGTATTTTTTTTTTTTTTTTTATTTAAGGAGGACAGCCTTTGTCCATCATTATTCAGTAAATTTCCAAATGTGTAAATCACATTTAGTTTACCTGCAAGAAGATAGCAAGACTTTGGTATTAAACTTGAATTTAAAATATATAAAAGAGATTCATGAAAAGATGAAATTGATAAATTTAATCAGACGGTATGTCCTTCAGGCACCTTCATGGGACATCAGACTGTTTAACTACAAGAAGAGCTGTTTTGCTACCTTTTATGAGGCTGAAATATGGAGGCGGTTTTCATTAGCACCAAGTTCATCAACTATAAACTGAAGGAGCTTTTGTACCTTTATTAAACTGAAAAAAGCAAACCTTTATTTCACATCACATCGGCAGAGGTAGGAAACTGTCAATGGGTGCCAGCAGTGATGAGCATTTATTACCTAAATGGGTGATTTATTACACCAGTAAATTATTTATTAGTTGATAGCAAAACCTGGCCATGCCATTGCAGTGTAAAATATACAGTTGAAGTCAAAAGTTTACATACACCTTGCAGAATCTGCTAAATGTTAATTTTGCTTTCCAAAACAAGAGGGATCATACACAATGCATGACATAAAAGACGTTTAGATATAGTCCACAAGAGAAAATAATAGCTGAATTTATTAAATGACCCTGTTCAAAAATTTACATACACTTAATTCTTAATACCGTGTTGTTAACTGATTTTTTTCTTTTTTTGTGATGTCATGAGTCCCTTCTTTGTCCTAAACAGTTAAACTGCCTGCTGTTCTTCTGAAAATAATTATTTGTTTTTTCAGCAGTTTTGTGTATTTAAACTTTTTACATGATTTTGAGATCCATCTTATCCATTAGGACAACTGAGGGACTCATATGCAACTATTAGAGAAGGTTCAAATTCAAATTGATGCTTCAGAAGGAAACACAATGCATTAAGACCCAAAAACTTTTTGAATTTGAAAATCAGGGTAAATTTAACTTATTTTGTCTTCTGGGAAACATGTAAGTATCTTTTGTAGCTTCTGAAGGGCAGTACCAAATGAAAAAAAACATATGATATTTAGGTAAAATAAGAATAAATGTACACATCTTCATTCAGTTCAAAAGTTTACACCCCCGGCTCTTAATGCATCTTGTTTCCTTCTGAAGCATCAGTGAGTGTTTGAACCTTCTGTAATAGTTACATTTTACAGATGTCCTCAGTGTGAAAAGATGGATCCCAAAATCATACAGTCAGAACCTGAAAGAAATCAGAAAGACCACCAGTACATCCATTATAACGAGACAGATGGCAGTTTACTATTGTAATGCAATGCAAATTGTCATTGTGGTGAGGTTGGACATAAACATGTTGAATTCAGATGCAGGAGAATGCAAACGATCATCAAGTTCTCTATGTAATGTCTTCATTGTTTTCAGAAAAACAGCATCTGTGTTGATGTAAGAACTGGTGATGCTACATAATACAGCTCTGTGGAACTATGTACTGAAGGGTCCTGTTGTCAAAAGCTGCTAGCAGATAAGTAGAGGTTGTCAGTGTGTTTTCACACAAGAGTGAGATATATCCTGCTCATCCGCCACCGCTGCATTATTAACAGCCCCGCTCATAGGAGAGTGTGTGTGCGCGTGTCACAGAAGAGAAAAGCACTTCCAGAACTGCTGATTACTTGTCATTTTATGAGAAGCAGAAATTTCAAAGTCTAAAAATGTGTAAAAAAAAAAAAAATACATTGTCTTGCTTTGTAAATTAAAATCTTGTCTGGGTATGGAAATGAGGTGTGAGGTACTGTGTTGACAGGTTGTTTGATATCTCGTCATAACCAATTATCGGTGCCATGTATTCATCTCAAGAAATTCTTCTAAATGAAAGAACAAAATCAGAGTTGCACAGAAACTTTCTGAAGTTTAACAATTAGCAATATCAGACAAGCAAGAGTGCTGTTGTTTAGAATATTTGTAAAATTTGTAAAGCTGAATCATTATAAACTTTAAAAACAATGTGTGTATTAAAAAACAGTCTTTCAATTTTTTTTGACTATTTAAATATAGGGAATTAAACATTAACTTTTGCACTACTTTTACAAATAGTGTTTACATCGAGTAAATGCACTGGAATTACATGTAACATTGGAAATTCATGTCATTGGAAATTGTATATTTTATACAAATATAAAGTTCACACACTGTTTTACAGAAGAATTGACAAGCACTTAGTAATCAACAAATTTCAAAGTCACGCCTTGCATACATTTACTCTTTTGTACATTTAGAAGAGCGTTGAGTTAAACACTTCTTGCAAGTTCATGTAGCCCAGATTTAACTGAATGTGCAACGGCATTAACAGCAGATCATTAATAATATTTACACTTTGATATTTCAAACATAGCATCTGTGCCTTTCATATTCTCCCTCTTGGATTCTCACACTCGCAGGGATCAAACAGGCCGAGATATCTAAGCGCGGGAGAAACATCTGGTGAGCGCAGAGTCAGAAGGGTTTCCAGGAAAGTCTGGCCTTTTTTCCCTATGTGCTCGAAAGGACACGAGCCCCTCTGATAATAGACTCAATTTAGCTAATGAGATACCATGCCCGACACCAAAAAAAAAAAAAAAGGATCAACTGGACAAAGAAAGATGACACTGATAAATGGAGTCAGGCTGCATGACCTTCAGGGACCTTCATGAAGCATTGGACTGTTTAAAAAAAAAATAGCAAAAGCTCTTTTGCTTTTATGAGGCTGAAATATGGAGGAAGTTTTCATTAGCGACAACTTCATTAACTATAAACTTGATCAAACCTTTATTTAACAAACACATCACATCAGCACAGGTAAAAAAAAAAAAAAAAACTGTCAATAAGCACTAGCAGTGATGAAGATGTGTCACTTTAATAGAATATTCTGGGTTCAGCTTAAGTTCAGCTCAATCAACAGAATTTGTTCGTCTCTTTTCTTCAAGGTTACAGCACTCATAATGAAAGTAAACAATTTGTTGGAGGATATAAAAACAGAAATGTGAAGCTTACAATTTTATACATGCACTTACATTAATTCTTCTGCTAAAACTTGAGTATTATATGAGCTGTAAAGTTATTCTCAACATTTCAGTGCTTTGGGTGATTTCATGGTGAAGTAGTTCAATTTGATATAACTTCACACATAAAAATGATTATTTCATATGTTAACACACACATATGTGACTCTGGACAACAAAACCAGTCATAAGTAGCACGGGTATATTTGTAGCAATAGCCAACAATACATTGCATGGGCCGATTTTTCTTTTATGACAAAAATCATTAGGATATTAAGTAAAGATCATGTTGCATGAAGATATTTAGTAAATTCCCTGCTCTAAATATATCAAAACTTAATTTTTGATTAGTAATATGCATTGCTAAGAACTTTATTTGGACTAATTTAAAGGTGATTTATTTATTTTTTTGCACCCTCAGATTCCAGATTTTCAAATAGTTGTATGTTGGCCAAATATTTTTCTATCCTAACAAACCATACATCATGGAAAACGTATTTATTCAGCTTTCGGATAATGTATACATTAAAAAAAAAAAAAAAAAAAAAACTTATGTCTGGTTTTGTGGTCCATGGTCACCTGTGGTTTACATCTTGTGGCTGTACTACTGAAGCATTTAATGCTCCTATTCACTTCCGTTGTAAGTGTCTCACTGTAACAGTTTTACATTTGGGTGACTTTTTATCAAAATTATATGACAAGTTTTATGATAATATATTAAAAAGTCAATAAGACTTTTTAATATATTATCATAAATTTTCATGCAACCTGCTTTCGCCCAGCTAAGGGTTAGGTTTAGGAGTCGTACAAATTCATACAAATTTGCTACCACATTACCTAAATGTAATATTTTCTTACAAGATCAACTTGATCAAATATTCCTTTATTGGGTGATTTATAATTCCTGTTGGGGATTTATATCAATAAATTCTCAACAGGATGACTTTAGCTACAACATTATGCAACCAAATAATAATCATATTTATGGTTCAGTCAGATTGAAAACTCTTTATATAGCCTAAACACCTCAACTGATCCGATTAAAGTTGATCTGTATAATATTTCAGTTAAATTGAAAGGGGTGATGTAGCTCTAAAATAACTGATTAATAGAAAAAAAAAAAAAAAAACAAACAAACATGTGAATGCTTGAATTGGATTATTTTCTTAATCTGATTGTGGCGGGAGGAGCAAACGACAGACACAGTGGGTGTGGCGTCAGGCCTCGGAGGCTTTTATTAAACAAAATACAAAATAAAGTGTCCAAAAAGGGGGAAAAATAAAGGTGTCCAAAATAAACAGGGGATCTGGTGTCCTCGTTGTGCTTGGGTTTCTGTGAAGGAGAGGCAGTGTTCAAAGAGGAAGGGTCCAGGTAAGGGGCAGAGTCCAGTGGCTGCACATGCTCCCCTCCAAGGTCTGGGGCACAAGGGGCGGCAGCTTATCCAGCCTATCCAAGGAGGGATTCAACGTCCACGGGTGTTCCACAAGTGTTCCATGGGTCTGGTCCTCGTCCTCACTCGATGCTCCCTTCCTAGACCCACAAAGACACCAGCATGCATGCATGGGGAAGAGACCTGTCTCCAGAGGAGAGGCAAGAATTCCTCTCTGGGCAGCTCTCCCTCTCGCAACGCACCGGAACTGGAGCGGAAAAACTGGGATTTAGTAGACAGCCTCAACCAACCACAGGATAACAGATGAAACATCATTTACCCCTTTAGTGGCTGGGAGGCCATCTCCGTCGTTTTCCCAAAGTCCGGGTTTTCCCAAACTTTGTTTGCGAGCAAGAGGGAATGACATCATCAGATGTTTCCCAACTGTGCTGTCTTGGCTCCGCCTTGCCCGCGTTCTCCACCAGTGTGGCGGAAGGAGCAAACAACAGACACAGTGGGTGTGGCGTCAGGCCTCGGAGAGCCTTTCTGGACCCACAAAGACACCAGCATGCATGCACGGGGAAGAGACCTGTCTCCAGAGGAGAGGCAGGTATTCCTCTCCGGGCAGCTCTCTGTCTCGGAATGCACTGGAACAGGGATGGAAAAACGGAAAAACCAGAATTTAGTCGACAACCGCAACCAACCACAGGATAAGTGATAATAGATTAAACATCACTTACCCCTTAAGCGGCTGGGAGGCCGTCTCCGTCGTTTCTCAGTCCCAGTCCGGGTTTTCCCAAACTTCATTTGCGAGCGAGAGGGGATGACGTCATCAGATGTTTCCCAACTGTGCTGTGGAATAAAGGTGTCCAAAATAAACAGGGTATCTGGTGTCCTCGTCATGCTTGGGGTTCTGTGAAGGAGGGGCAGTGTTCGAAAAGGAAGGGTCCGGGTAAGAGGGGGAGTCCGGTGGCCACACACGTTCACCTCCCAGGTCCGGCAGCTTCATCCTCCTTGGCCCACGGCACTTCCAGGGAGGGGTACAATGGCCCGACATCCTGGGCCGTCAGCCATTGCATGGGTGCGGTCCTCGTCCTCACTCGACACTCCCTTCCTGGACCCACGAGGACACCAGCGTGCATGCACAGGGAAGAGACCGGTCTCCTGAGAATAGGCGCGCATGCCATTTAAACAGAGGCAGTGATAAGGTTTCATTCCGGTCAAGTGCGCCTCATCACACGCCGCCAGACATGGATGTTTTGGCACCCCTCCTCTCTCACACACCCACTGGGAGCCTGGTGAAGGGCGGGGATTATGGAAAGGGGTGATGATGATAATTAGGGTGGAGACAGCTGACTCCTTACATTGATTTAAAAATACCTTGCACACATGAGCCATGTGTAATGCAGATGTGTACATTTGGTTTACAATTATGAACGTGTGTAATATGTTTATTTATGTTTTATAAACTGGTTAGTGGAGCCTGAATATTTACTAAATATATGCCCCCCAAAAAAGAAGGTTTTGTGACATATATGTCAGCCAGCTTGCCAGTTTAGCAAAAATAACAAATCTACTCATGGTAGCATTGGTGATAAACATTCAGAATATGAAGTTTGACTGGATTCATTCGAATGGGCAAATTCCTACAGTGTTGAAGTAATGGGTTTCAAATGCATTCACTGTGTTCAACATTCCCTGCAGATGCTTTATGCTTCCCAAAAATAGCATGTGATTTTTTGGGGAGTAAATCTATAAATGTAAACATTATGGAAATTAATCATATTAATGCAGTAACTCACAAATTAATGAATGATTAAATAAAGGCATTGAAAAACAAGCTGTTTTAATTGGCTCTGCTCTGTTTACATAAGCTGAAGCTCTGACCCTGCCCATATGCCCCCCAGCATTTCTTCGAGCTCAGAGGAAAGTGTGAGGCACTGGTAATGTCCTCATATTTACCTCCACATTTGACAGGCTGCTAAATAAATTCACGGATCCTTCGTTCATATTGGTCATCCCTTGCTCTGCATATTGATGTGGATTATGAGTCCACAGAGCCGCTGACCCACTCTGCTGTTTTGACGGACAGCTGTGTGTGGGTGGTTGGTTTGTAGAGATGGACCCAAAGCTTGTTGGTTGACTGGCAGTGCAGGTCTCACTTTGAATGCTTATACATATTTTATATTGCTCAGATCCATGCCGTGGGCATGTCTACAACGGACAGTGAACGGAGGGCTGGCTGCTTTGTATTAGCACAGTGCGATTAATAAATAAACGCCAAGCAACTTTCCCCCTTCTCGTTCTTCACATTTTTCTTTACTCCGTGGTTACGTGGACAGCATAGGATGAGAGTTTTTGAGTGCTTGGAGCAAATAAAAAAAAAAGTTCGCTTGACTGATGGGAGCTTACAGCAGAGCTGGAGAGAAGGTATTACAAACACTTAAGGCATTCTAGTGCAGGCTGGAGAAGAAAGAATATATTTATACCAGGAGAATAAATATGGCATTTTTCATTGTTTTTCGAACCAGATCTCAGGACCAAAAAATTATAGAGACATGAAAATGGGCTCTTTTGACTAGGGCCTGCAAGCAACCACCCAGAATATCCTGTCACACCCTAGCAAACAACCAGTGTTGTGTTTCCTGTTGAGTTGTAGTCCAATGATTCTGTGTTTACCAAAACCATAGTTCAAACAAACATTTGCAAAAATGGAAATGTATATGTTTGGAACTACAGTTCTCAACATGTGTATAGAAATTAAAAATCCCTTCACAGTTTTAGATCTGCCATGTTTTGGCATTATTCTGTTGAAGTTTGAAGCAAATCTGGTTAAAATAAGAGGGTTATTAAGCATTTTGAAAGTGACACTTCCTGCTGCCATTTGGTGGCACTATAACTTTGACTCATAATTGTCACATCTATGTTTGATTAAAATCAGTCAGCGTATGCTTATAACACAGTTAAGGCGAGACACTGCAGGTGAATAGGGTAAAAAAAATAAATAAATAATGGATAGTTGTCGTCTTACTGAGTTGATTGACTACATTGATAATTGCAAATATTTTTTTGTATTACAAGTTTTTTTTATTGTTAGATTTAAATATGCAAATGAGGCATTATTTAATGAAATATGTGCTAGTTTCAAACAAATCAATCTGTAAAAACCTTCAGGATATAGACAGGAATAAAAATGAAAGTTTGGTGTGTGTATGTGCTTCTGAAATGGAGTTTTTGCCTGTGGTGTCTCTCCTTAAAGTTACTTCCTGTCAACACTCTTAACACTTCCCGTTTCCCTCTCTTTGCCATAACTTTATCGCCTCGCCACAGCTAAACCATTCAAGGTTTAAAAAACCTTTTGTATAATTTCTTATTGGTATGACATGTGACTTATTTGTGACCTTGGGTACATTCTATATCATTCATTCCATTTGAATATAGGCTATAAAAATTAGCATATCAAAATCATCAGGCATTTGAAGAGTGTGCATATGCATAAATGTGATAGGGAACTCTTTTAGCAAATATCAAGTAAAGCAGACTGACATTCAACAAAAACAGTTCAGATGCCATATTCCAGGGGGTTTCAAACCTGTGCAGGCTACCGCTTTTATATTCAAAAAGTCGTTGTGCACATTCAAACTGTCACGGTGTGCCAAGGAGGAGAGGAGACAGTAATTAGGTTTTGTTGTATTTATTGACAACAGTGATAGAGCAATGCAACGGTGAATCAGGTAAGTGCAAATCAACTTGTCCAACAGTCGTTGAAATCAGGTAAGTGCAAGTTCAATAAGTCTTTGATTCAAAGTAGTACTTCCCTTAGGCTGAAAGGTATAAATCCTTATCACAGGTCCATGGGCAGATCAGAGGAGAGAGCTGGAGAGAGGCACGTGTGAACGCGATTCCGGCTGGAGAGCAACTGGAAGTGGCGAGTATATATACAGGGGAGTAAACGAGGTGCACAGGTGATGGTGATTAGAACTTTCGCGGGTAAACTGGGAGCGTGTTGGTGATTGGATGGTGGAGTGACTGGGTGAACGAGGTGTGGGCGTGTCAATACCCCCCTCTCCACGGCATCCACGACCACGGGGAGCTGGGCGGTTCGGATGTTGGTGATGGTAATCCTCGAGGAGAGTGGGATCCAAGATGTCATCACGGGGTATCCACGACCTCTCCTCGGGTCTGTAGCCCTCCCAGTCCACTAGATATTGCAGTTGGCCGTGGCACCGCTGGGAGTCGAGGATTTCCTTGACTTGACAGATGTTGTCGTCGAGGATTTCAGGGGGGTCAGGCGGCGTGTCGGGTCCTGTGGGAGGAGGGACAGCAGGTTCAATGTAGGGTTTGAGGAGGGATACATGAAAGGTGGGATGGATACGGTAGGTGGCTGGGAGGTTGAGACGATAAGTGATAAGGGTTCGCCTGCTGCCAGGATGCCCAGAACCTAAGGAGGTATGAATATGATCCAGTAAATTAAGACGGTGGGTTGATGGTACATACTGTGATCCATGTGGGACCCCGGGCGGAGCAGGTTCGGTGAGTAAGGCAGTGCGAATATCCTTGTCGATCTTCTAAGTGATGGGGGCTAAAAACACAGAAGGCGGCAGAATGGATTCAGGTAAGTTATCATGCTGTTCTGGAGAATACATACGGGATAGGGCGTCGGCTTTGGTGTTCTTGTGACCAGGTTGGTAGGTGATGGAGAAATTGAATCGGGCGAAGAATAAAGACCATCTGGCTTGACGGGCATTAAGACGTTTGGCATTCTTGAGATATTGGAGGTTCTTGTGATCTGTTATGACAGTGAACGGGTGTGTAGCCCCTTCGAGCCAATGCCGCCATTCTGTGGGAGCCAGCTTGATAGCGAGAAGCTCGCGGTCACCGATTCCGTAGTTCTGCTCCGCCGGGGTTAACTTTTTGGAGAAGTAGGCACATGGATGAAGTAGGGTAGCCTGTTCTTTACTGAAAACGTTTCTGTAGTGGTGATAAACGAGAGGGATGGTGATTTTGGTGGTGACCTCGGGACTCTCTATGGTGGTGGAGTGGACGGTAAGTGACGTGGTTGTTCCCCTAAGGCAGTGTTTGTGGCAGTACTGGCTCCAGCCTTGGATCTCACCGGTGCCCCAGTCGAATTTAGGATGGTGCCGGATTAGCCATGGACGGCCGAGGATCACGTTAACGGTTGAATGAGGGAGTACAAGAAGGGTCAGGTCCTCGCAGTGCTCGGAGTCAAACCGTAATTTGAGCTTACGGGTGCGGAGAGAAATCTGTCCGTCTCTTAATGGTGTTCCTTGAATAGTGGTGATACAATATAGGGTGTCGTTTTTCACCACGGGGAGATTGTGATTTTGTAAACTGGGAGCGTGTTGGTGATTGGATGGTGGAGTGACTGGGTGAACGAGGTGTGGGCGTGTCACAAACATTATCTCATGGCTAATTTGTATGTATTTTATGAGGTGGCTAATTCGCACAAATTCATACAAACTTACTCGATTTTTTCTAGACCCAAGTGACGGGTATGGTTAGGGGAAGGTCATTTGTTCAAATTCATACAAATAAGAGAACTCATACAAATATGTTCTGTATGATTTAGCAAAAATCTTATAAATTCTTAGTGAGGTCATACTAATTCACCTCCTAAAATTTGTGGACATTCACACAAGACCAATAACTAATCAGGTGGCTATAATTACACCGAAAATTGAGGCCACAAATAATTTGACCACTGGATGTATAAAAGTAATTTACATTTAAAAAAAGTGTTTTCTTAATATTTCAACATTGCATTAACCAATCTTTTATTTTATTTATTTATTTATTTATTTATTATTATTATTATTTTTTTTAATTGTCACTCAGTGGGTTATTTAACCATATATTACTCTTTGGAAGACTTTTGTCTTTCAAACACATTAAAATGCACAAATTCACTTTTTTTCTTTTTTACATGTATGGAATCCCAAACATTTTGTAAGCCAAACTTCTTTCACCTAAATTAATAACACATTTGCATATTAATAGTCCTGAAATAAATTGACACATCAGATAACATGCAGGTAAACAAATTAAATATTTGACCTTCAAGATTTAGATTTTATGATTTAATTAATTATTATCTTTCATTAAATTCACAAACCACAGTTTGAGAAACCTTGACATAATGTAACATTAAAAGCAGTTCTTGATTTTTGGCTACATACAGTTGAAGTCAAAAGTTCACATACACCTTGCAGAATCTGCAAAATGTTAACTATTTTACAAAAATAAGAGGGAACATACAAAATGCATGCAATATTTTACTTAGTACATGACATGAATAAGATACGGTAACACTTTATTTTATGGTTTCTTAACTAGTTTATTAGCATGTATGTTACTAGAATATTAGCTATTTATTAGTACTAATTAAGCACATATTAATGCCTTATTCTACATGACCTTATTCTACATCCTTAATCCTACCCAATACCTAAACTTAACAGCTACCTTACTAACTGTTAATAAGCAGCAAATTAGGAATTTATTGAGAGAAAAGTCGTAGTTAATAGTAAATAAGTGTTTCCTATTCTAAAGTGTTACCGATACGTCACATAAAAGACGTTTACATATAGTATAGTCCACAAGAGAAAATAATATTATTTTAGTTTATAAAATTGACCCTGTTCAAAAGTTTACATACACATTTTCCCTTTAAGTCTTAAGCAGGCGGTTATTCAGCCCCTTCTCAAGAAGCCTACTCTGGATCCGTTGGATTTTAAAAATTATCGGCCCATTTCAAAGCTGCCTTGTATCTCCAAAATATTGGAAAAGGTGGTTTTATCGCAGTTGAGTTCTTTCTTGGCTAAAAATGATGTGTTAGATGTTTTTCAGTCTGGTTTTAGGGCAGGCCACAGTACTGAATCAGCTTTATTGCAAGTTTCCAATGATTTATTACTCATTGCTGACTCGGGAAATAGAGGAGCTCTAATCATGCTAGATCTTAGTGCAGCTTTTGACTTAATAGATCATGATATTCTTATTAATCGCTTGGAACATGTAGTGGGGCTGAGAGGGACAGTTTTAAAATGGTTTTCCTCTTATTTAAAGGGGCGTTCAATTTCTGTTAGGGTTGGGGATTTTTCTTCCTCGTCAGCTTTTCTGGATTATGGAGTACCACAGGGTTCCATTCTGGGACCTATTCTTTTTTCTCTATTCCTGCTGCCTCTAGGCCTAATTTTTAAGAAACACTGTATATCTTATCACCTATATGCTGATGATATTCAGATTTATTTACCTATTAGAGCTGGAGGATCATGCTCTAAACTATCCTTGGTAGCATGTTTTAAGGAGGTGATGAGTTGGTTAGAGCAAAACTGCTTGCAGTTAAATGCTAGTAAGTCTGAAGTTATGGTTTTTGGGATAAATAAGGTTGACAGTGGTTTAACTGATTTTTTTAGGTACATGGGAAACAAATGTCCAGTCCAAAAGAAATCTGGGTGTAATTTTTGACTCTGCTCTTACGTTTGACCATCAGGTTAAAAATGTGGTGAAAAATTGTTTTTATCAGTTAAGGACTATTGCGAAAATGAAATTCTTTTTGTCTGTTCCTGATCTAGAGACAGTGATTCATGCATTTATCTCCTCCTGTTTGGATTACTGCAATAATCTTTATGTAGGAATAAGTCAATCTCTCATTTTAAAACTGCAGCTGGTTCAAAATGCTGCTGCGAGGCTCCTTACTGGTACTAAGAAAAGTACTCTGTGTACTCTGTACTCTGTGGCTTTTAATTCCTGATTCTATATCATTGGATTTTATTTTCTGTGGCTTGTATGTTCGTTTTTTTTATTATTATTATTAGATGTACAGTCCTTTGGTCTAAGTCATAGTAGAAAGGGCTATATAAATAAATGAGACTTGAGACTTGATTTTTAAAAAAAAAAATATATCTTAATGTTAATATTTTTTTATTATTATTATTGTTATTTTTTTTTTTTTTTGTATGCTTATTATTAGTAGTAGTTTTTTTTTTTTTAGTTTAAATTAAACTGCCCACTGTTCTTCAGAAAAGTCCTTCAGGTCCCACAGATTGTTTGGTTGTTTTTTTTCAGCATTTTTGTGTATTTGAACTCTTTCCAATGACTATGATTTGAGATCCATCTTTTCACTCTGAGGACAACTGAGGGACTCATATGCAACTATTACAGAAAGTTAAAACACTCACTGATGCGTCAGAAGGAAAAACGATGCATTAAGTCCGAGGAGTGTAAACTTTGGAATGGAATGAGGATGCGTACATTTTTCTTATTTAGCCTAAATATCATATATGTACATATGTACAGAATCTACAAAAGATACTTACATTTTCCCCAAAATAAGTTAAATTTACCCTGATCTTAATTTTAATGCATCGTTTTTCCTTTTCAACTTTTGACGTATGACTTTTGACTGTATGTAGCTTCAACTCAGAGATACAGCAATTCCTGTTTTTTGTGGGAATTTCTTAAAATGTCAATGTTAGCTAAACCTTGCTGAAAACAGGTTTACCGCTCTAATGGCTCTTCTATTTCTTCTTGTCACTATATGTGATAAATTCCTCAAGGATTTCAAGCTTGATGAACCAAGGTTGATAAATTTCAAACCCTGTCAAACCCTGAAGACACAGAACATCTAATTTACTCTAGTAAATTTGCTTTCAAGACAAACGTGTGTCCTGTGTGTCTCTGTACGCTCGTGTCCTTGAAGATGTCTACGGCAGTGACATTGCTCCTCATTGTCACGTCAGCTGAACGCTGTCTGATGAGAGTGTGTGCGTGTCCCTAAAGGAGATCAATTGTTTTTGTCTTGTATGCTGACACCAGCATTAATGTTTTAGAGCAAAATTTCAAGACACTGACAAAAACCTTTAAAACAAATTAGTACAAGTGTTATTCTATGCTTGTTCCCAAATATATCCTACTTGAAACTAAAGGGGTCCTGGGGACAGACTGTGAAACGACCAGCTCAACTGGAATTCTGGACGCTCATTCATTATCCTGTCCTCTTTCCTGAGTGCCGCTATCCTGACATAGTACGCTCAAACATACTCTCACCCTCAAATATTTATGCCCAAACTGTATAAATTTTAAATAAAGCGTCACTCACCCTGCATTAATCGAACACTCTTTAGCGCAAACCCAAAATACTTTTGCTAACACAGTGCTGAGAAGAGCACTTAAAGTGAATTCTTTGGAATCATCTTCAGTGGTTTTTAGCAAAGTTTTTATATAAGTATTAATATGAAATGGAAAAAATGCAACTAGTTTACAAGTTGCTAATTCCGTACAAATTTGTACAGTTTGACTGATATTAAAATGTACAATTAATCTGACATGGTTCCAAACTGTAACTATTTTATGAGTTGTCAGTTTTGTTTGATTTTGCATGATTTGATTCATAGAAAAATGTATGAATAATCTGTGTTGGTTCCAAGAAGATCTCATGAAACATGCAACTATTTTACAAATCTTATGACATGAAAATGTGAAAATGTATGATTAATCTGACATGGTTCCAAATCCAGATCTCATGAGAAAATTTAATATTTGATACAAAAGTAAAGACTGAAGATCTAAACTTTATTTTTCAATAAAACACAAAAAGTGATTTTTTTGACACCTTTCAATAAAATGAAAATAAATGACACACAACACACAAATTGAAATCATGTACATTGCATGTGCTTTAGTATTGTTGGCGATATATCAAAATAAATGTACTTCTTTAAAGCACAACAAAAAATTAAAACAGGATGGTTTAAAATGTACTTTAAAATAAAACTTTTAAGTCAACATTATTCAAAAAAGCACACACTTTTAAAGGGAACTTATGGGAACTTATGTTCCTTGTTCCCTGAAGGAGGGAATGGAGATGTCACTTCGGAGGAGACAGACGAATTGGGATCTCACTTACAGAGACCAATCTACTTTGAGTGTAAACTAAACAAGCCAATGCTCATTGGCATGCAACGATTGCATCAAGCTGCCGCTGATCACAGTGCAAGTATAATTAGGCAGCAGGTGCAGCGTATAGTCAGGTTTTTGCTGAGGAGCCGAGCCAGAGACCCAGTACTCAGCAGTGATACAGCAGCTGTGGCAACAGGATGTGACGTCTCTGTTCCCTCCATCAGGGAATGAGGGTTACATACGTAACTGAGACATTCTCTATCAGTCGTTCACTCCTACGTCACGTCGGACAGACGAATTGGGATCCCTACCAAAGTGTTACGACTGCTGCCCCTTCCAGTGTCCTGAGCGAGCCTCCCACATCCCCTTTCTGGCCTAGGCTGGGGTTCACATGAAGAAGACCAGTCAGTGTATACCTTAGCACTACCCACTTCAATGAGACTGGAACACTGGGAACGTGCAGAAGCCCTATCCTTTCCTACGGGAGGTTCAGAAGCACTTGCACCTATGACTCATTTTTCAGGAACATGGAATGAATGGAAGATTGGAGGTGATTGTAACCCTCTTGGAATGGCAGGGAAACATGGGCTCTAAGGCTATATTGTGGATTTTACACTTATGGGATCCACTTAAGTCTCTCATATGGACCCCTATGAACCCTCTACCAGTTCTTATGGATTCATTGAGTGAGGGCCTGGCGCCAGACGCTTCGCCACGTCTGGCTGCTGAGGGGATGGAGGACCCTACTGTATGGACACTGTGGAGCAGTTTTAGCAAGCCAGTGGTTCTACCCGTTTGAGGTTAGAACACAGGAAGATACTGGCTCTGTACAAAGGCTATAGAACCTAGCGAACATGTTAAGGGTCACGCAGCCCGCAGCTCTACAAATATCTGACAGTGAGGTGCCAAATGAGCTAGTGCCCAGGAGGATGCAACACTTCTTGTTGAGTGAGCTTGCATCCTGAGCGGGCAGGGCACACACTGTGCCTAATAAGCCAGGGTGATGGCATCCACTATCCAGTGGGCCATCCTCTGCTTGGAGACAGCATTCCCCTTCTGCCAGCCTCCGTGACAGACAAAGAGCTGGTCTGAGGTCCGTTCTACAAACCATCTTAGAGATTAGACGGGACAAAGCAAAGCTAAGGCTGGGTCTGCCTCCTCCAGGGGCAGCACTTGCAGGCTCACCATCTGGTCCCTGAAGGAAGTAGTGGGAACATTGGGCACATAGCTGAGCCGAGGCCTCAGGGTTACCTGGGAGTCAGACGATCCAAACTCTAGGCATGATTTATTGACCAAAAATGTGTGCTGGTCCCCTACCCTCTTGATGGAGGCTAATGCAAGCAGGAACAGAGTCTTCATTGATAGAAACTTCAGCTCAGCTGACTGCAAAGGTTCGAATGGGGTCCGCTGTAGTGCTGTGAGCACTAGAGACAGTCCCAATCAGGTACAGAGAGGGGCCGGGGAGGATTTAGCCTTCTCGCACCCCTGAGGAACCTGATGACCAGATCATGCTTCCCCACGACTTCCCCTCTGTGGGGTCGTGGTGTGCAGCAATAGCAGCCACTTAGTGGACATTGCACAACCCTGAGACCGCACGGTCACCTTTGTCGCACGCAGCGTGAGGTCCAAGTTGGTGCAGAGTTCTCTTAAAACTTCCGGGTTGTGACCACCCTCGTGCAGGTCCTTCAGTGCATTAGCCTAATGAACTTGCAGTAATGCCATGGTGTGTAAGGCAGAGGCAGCTTCTACGCAGGCCACATAGGCACTCGAGCCCGATCCTCTTGGCTGTTCGAGCAAGCATAACCATCATCTCTGACTTCGCATCCGATATTGCCGACCACAGGGGTGGAAAGGCATCTATCCCCCAATGCAACATTTATAAAGACGTAACGCTGAGTTGGTAAAGACCCAACATAGACTTTAAAAAGGCGTGCTATCTGCAAATGCTCTTTTAGGATCGATTTAGCTTTTAGATTTAGTGTTCTGAAGTGCACAAGGGAGATCGCCACCTGCAACACAAAACCTGTAATATGTAGTAGAAAACCTGAAAGATTATTGTTATTTAAAAAAATCCACAATGTTCTATACATATTTTGGACTATGGTGGATGCCATTATTTCGGTAACGTGAAATGGTTGCACTCAATGAGCTACTGGCACTACCTGTTGCTATTTTTACCGCAACAACTCAGAAAATAAAATACTGATACGATGACCGCAGCAACTGAAAGAGCTTACAGGTGCCGATAGATGTAAGGATGGCTTAAACCAAATGCCATACTATAGATTTTTCCCCACAAGGAGTCTAAATGCCCCCAGATATCGAGTGAAATCCATGCTAAGAGACTCCTTCAAGGGTTACTCCACCCTAAAATGAAAATTTTATGAAAAGCTTAGTTTGTCTTCGGAACACAAATTAGGATATGTTTGATGCATTCTGGCAGCTCTCAGGCCCTCCCATAGATAGCAATGCAATTAACACAACCAACGTCCAGAAACGTAGCAAGGAGATAATCCATGGTAAAATAATCCATGTGACATCAGGGTTTCTGGATGCTGATGCTATTAATTACATTGCTGTCTGTGGGAGGGCCAGAGAGCTGTGAGAATGCTTGAAAAATGTATTTTTCTAGATTTTTCAAATAACTTAATTTTTTCATGGGTTTTCTACTAAATAAATATACTAAACTCTTTATTGTGATGGTCTCCCAACAGACATTCTACTGACTATAAGTAACTTTGAAAGTATATAAACTTACTCTAACCCTACCAGTCTACTAATACTCTACTAACACTCTAATGAGAGTTAGTAGACATGTAGGTGCAACATTACTTATAGCCAACAGAATGTGTTAAAGGGAACATCAAAATAAAATAAAGTAAAACTGAGATACCATGTACATTATATTAAGCCATATAAATCTTAATACTTGTGGTTCCCTTTAGAGGAGTACTTAATAAGCCCCCTCTCAAGCTGGTGTATGGTGCACTCTGACAGTCATTGCATCATCCAGGTAGAATCTGCACTCTGGTTAAGGAAAGTATTCCTCTCTCTATAAAAATGCTATGTAGAGTCAGAATGACAGGTATGTCACGTCACCCACCTGTGACTAATAAGACGTGTGTGCCTGAGTGTTTGTATTACTGAACTTGTCAGACAGGCTGCTTGCAACAGTATTGGCGACAAGTAACTGTTTTTATGACTGATTCATTAAATAATTTATTCAAATTACTTATTTAAAATGAAACAATTAACTTAACAAACACAGTAATTCAAACTACATTACGTTTTGGCGAATTGGTAGCTAATTCATTATAAATTTGTATGATCTCCCTCTGACAAGGTAACTTTAGTAGAACAGCAGTGAACTGCAGTCATATGTCGTCAGGCCGTATGTAAGTAAAAACTAATTTACCTGTCCAGTCAGCCAATACAATGTGGTCGTAGCACGTGTGCAATTGCACACACAAATGCCCCGGTACGCATTGTAACCTGTATCATTTCATAATAAAACATGAATGAATCTATGAGCATGCGTGTCAGATCCATTCAGCAGTGGCAGCTCTTAAAATAATAGCAGCCAAATATCATAATAACCCAGCTGCTCTGATGTCTATTAATCAAAGAACAAAAGAAAAAAAAAGAGGAAACTTTGTGGCTTTAAGGAATCATCTAATTTAATTTGCTGAAGGGCACAATTAAATAATGGGTTTGTGTGAAGATTGTTTTAAGTTCACTTAAATTAGAAGTATTACCCAGTTTCGTAGACTAAAATGTAAGTCTGAGCTGTTTCAACTGAGAAAAACTTGCATTGACTGATCTTAAAATATATCAGTGCTATTGTCTCAAGATGCACACTAGTAATGTTTTTTCTATGGCATGTTTATAAAAATTACTTTAATTTAAATAAATTTTATTTTGTGTCGAAAATGCTATTTCTTGAAACAACATAAAAACCCTGTCAGACCAACAAAATGTCCCTAAATGTCATCCTAACTAGTCAAACACATTTGTCTGAACAAACAATTTCATACTATTGAAATGTTTTGTGGGTTATAATAAATTATGCAGTTACAGTTATAGGATTATTGTTTTGCTCTTTGCTGACTTAATTAAAACTTTGTGTTATTGTTTTGCCATTATTGTTAGTTATTTGTTGTACTGTGATGTAAAGAGCTGATATTTTTAACATTTGTTGATTGCAACCGTTCTTGAGGTTTGTGTGTCTAGTTTTGAGGCCTAGAGTACGTTCAACTAATTATATATGTTTGCTGGAAACTTATTCTTGTAACATGTTTTACAAACAAAGACAATGTTGTCTACATATTACACTAAGCTATCCATGAAGGATTCTATAACAATTCACTGTTTGTTATTTGTAAATAAACAAAAAATTGACAAAATATATATATATATAGGTTACTTCCCGGGATGGTACAAGTTTCGGCTGTTTTTTTTTTTTTGTGGCTTTAATGACGTAATCGGTGGTGGAACTCCTTATATGAGCATTTCTCCCGGAAAAGCGCACCTGCGCACACGTAGACTAGAGCAAGAGAAAGAGAGCGCCCATCAACGTGCTTCATTTGGCTGCACTACTGCGAGGGATTCACTCGGGAAGAATGTCTCTAAAGAAGTGTGGTTTTGGTTGTAAGGCAAAGATAACTTTGCTTAGCTTCCCGAAGAACCCAGGGTTATGTGAAAAGTGGATGCAGTTCCTTTTTCTGGGGCAGCAATGGAGTTTTGCAAGTGTGTTTGTTGACGAACGTTTCATATACAAGGCCCAGTTCGACGCTGGATTTGCACATTGTTTGATACTGAAAGATGGAACGATCCCAGCTATAAAAGATCCTATCATGAACTGCAAATGGTAAGTGAAATGGCATCAAATGTCTGTGTTTTATTGGCAATCCTAGCGTGAGTGCTCGTCGAACTTAGCTCCGCCTGCGGAGCGTCTCCAGAAGCTTGTCGGAGAAAATTGGAAAGCTGTATTTTTCTTTTATAAATATGTTAAAACTAAATACTTTTTGGAGATATTAAGGATACAGTACTACTCTATAGGTACTCAAGATTAACACGAGATTAGGTGAAATTGTGTATGTTATGTACCCTTTAAGACATTTTATTAACTTTAAGGAACCTTGCCACTACATGTCAATTAGTCATTAGAGCATAATTTTGCAAGTATATGCTAACCTACAGTTTTTTAACACTTTAACCTTAACCCTAAGATAACAGTCTACCATGGGCATGTCCTCTGGGGAGGCAAGGGAGGCAGTGCCTCCTCTCCTCGAAATTGGATGAGAAATTAATCGATATTACAAAAAAAAAACAAACAAACAAAAAAAAAAAAACAGAGTAAGTATGTCTAAATATGATATTAAAAGTCTAAAAAGTCTTGTTTTAATAAAATAACATAGTCCAACAGCAACACCCGCAGTTAAAGTCATAGCGGAGGCGTGTCTCCCCTCGGTTCATTGACTTTCTACAGAGACCCCTAAAGCGTGCAGGTTTTTTCTGAAGGCTCATTGAGATGAATGGGGGAAAGTCACGTGAGAGGAGACAATGTCTCCGTCGCACTATAACTGGATATGATCGGTAAAGATTAGATGTGACTGGTTTGTGCAATAAATCCCTCCTCTTGTTTTCGTGCCCTCAGTCTCAATGAAGAAAATAATGGCATTATTGACTAATTCTAAAGTAAGTAAACAGCTCTCTCACTTAAATAGCACTGCTTTGTTTCAGATGAAATGGCTTGAAAATATGATGACTGTCAGTTTTTAGTGATTTCAGATTGATGAAATAAAAATACGCATTTTTGTGCCTGTGACAGTTTAAAGGACTTTTATAACGATGATCCTGTCACAAATCGTGCCGCTGCTGCTCCCTCTCACCATTAGAGGGAGCCTTCACTGACACTCACACACAGAACTGGTTCACGAACTCCATTTCCCATAACCCCATTCCCATGAACTTCCTGTGTCCTCTCACCTCTCACCCCTGTCGGCCATCTTGCTTGCACACACCTGCTCATCATTACACCTCATCACTCACAATATAAAAGCCATTCACACTCACAGCCATTCGCGAAGTCTTGTTTAGCCCGTCTGACATTTCCGAGCATTATTTCCCGTGTTTCCTTTCCCGTTGTTGACTCTGAGTGTTCCTGGTTCCTGATTGTTTCTCTGCCTGCCTTTTGACCCCTTGGATTGTTTATTGGATTATTCTATTGCTCACTGCCGTCCCCGACCCTTGCATGGACACTGACCTTCGCTTTCTGGATTGTCTATATTGCTCCTGTTCGTTGTTGATTGACCTGCCTGTTTCACCACGATTTATGCCTACAATAAAGCTGCATTTGGATCCCCAATCCGCTGTCTCATCCGTTACAGATCCGCAAATAAGCTGACTATTAAAAACATTGGTTCACAAATGAAAAACAATGTCTATTTAAGTGCAAATAACCCTATTTACACTAACTCCACGCGTCAACGTGTGATTACAAAGCATTACAAAAGACTATAATCAAGTAACAGCTCCAGTAGCGCAAATGGTAAAGTACTTTTTGAAGTCTTTTTTGACGCTATCAACTCAGGTTCGAATTATTAACCATTAAAACAAACTTTTTTCTACCTTTTCAAATCAGATATCACGTTGGAAAGGCATGTGTTTTCAATAATAATGAAGGAAATACTCGAAAAGTTTAACTTAAATATTGGGTAGGGTTAGGCTAGGTGTAGAGAGGGGTTTATGTCCCAATACCCTGTTGAAAAAAACCCAGCACATTCTGGTTAAAGGAATAGTTCACCCAAAATGAAAATTTCCCCATGATTTACTCACCCTCAAGCCATCCTAGGTGTACATGACTTTCTTCTTCCAGACAAACACAGTCGGAGTTGTTTTAAAATGTATCCTGGTCCTTCCAAGCTTTATAATGGTGGTGGATAGTGGCTATAATTTTGAAACTCCAAAAAGCAAATACATCATACCAGTCAACCCTCCCGTTTTTTCCGGGATTCTCCCGTATTTTACCATTCAATCCCGCTATCATCCCGTTTAAATATTTTCCCGTATTTCTCCCGTATTTTTAATCTTTCTATAAAAAAAAAACACTGGGCGTATTTTATAGGTTTCCTACATTCGCCTCTGGTAAAAGTAATTTGTATAGCCAAACCCCATTATACGAATAATCACATCAACATATTTCAAGGTCGAATATTGCTTCATTGATTAAATATCAGTGCAACTTTCAAAGTCAGGTGTTCTGCTGTGTTTTCCGTGGTTACAGAGGAAACGGCAATATTTATGAGAAAAAGCGACACCTGCTGGCGGAGAATTAAAGGCCAAAAACTAACCCTTATTCAGAAAACACCACATTGTAAATGTGAACAGGTGGATTCACAAGAAGATAATTAATTATAAAACTATAAAGATATAGCCTACACTAAGATATATTTATATGTTACTAAATGAATGTAATTGTTTGATAATAATTTTTTAAATCAATATAAATAATGATAATAATATAATAATTTATACTTTTGACTCCGCCCCCTATATCCTCCCCCGTTTTCCCGTATTTTGGAACTCAAATGTTGACAGGTATGAAATATATCCATCATAAAACTAACCCATATGGATCCA